>CAJQZJ010034157.1:3619902-3676150 GCA_907164525.1 Lophiomys imhausi | reverse complement strand
AAAAAAAAAAAGAATGTTCAAGGTTAACCTAGACCCTCAGTGGAGAATCTTCCTAAGGGCAGATCCAGAAATTCTTAAAACAATAATTTATTTTCAAGTTGATACCAATTTTTTTAAATTATGGTTACATATAAATTTCTGCTTCCTTTGAAAAAAAAGAAAAAAAATCTTTGCTTTTTTTTTCATGGTGTGTAATGAAAAAAATAGGGAGCACTTTTTCTTCCAGTAATTCCTTGAATTTTAGAAGATACACTGAAATAAAATTTCAAAGAAATATTGGAACTGTTAGGAATTTTAGGGGTTGTTGTATATGTGGTAATGTATTTTTAATTATTAACTGGACATAGATATTGTAAAACACAGATAAAATGCTTTGATTTGTTGTGATAGTGGTCTCTCTCATAGGCTGATAAACTGGAAACTTTGTTCCCCAGTAATTAACTTTTCAAAAGTAAGTGAATCATAGGAGTTCAAACTTAATGTATTAATCACTTGATAGATTCACAAAAGGAGGATGTTGTTGGGAAGACAGTGAATAGTAAGAAGTGGAATCTAATTGGAGGAAGAAGGTTTTAGGGGCATTTCCTGCGGGGTTACAATTTGCTCTGTGATTCTTTTTTTTCAATTCCTTCTTGGCCATGAGTTAGCACTACCAGTCCCTACCACCATGGTGTTTCTGGTGTATGAGGCACCAGGAATCAGAACTATCAGCAATTGTGTACTGAACTCTGTTGGTGAGCACTTAACTAACTTCTTTTGCTTGGCTTATGGCAAATATGGATCATTATCATTCAAAATCCAAATCATACAACCTTATCAAGTAGAAAATGTATTTATAAAGACATACCTCACAAAAGATGTGAATAAAAGACTATTAGGTGAGGGAAGGGGGAAAGTGAAGAGGAGAAGAGTAACAACAAGGGTAAGAGGGAAAATATGATCAAAGTATATTGCATGAATATATGAAACAGCTTCAAGCAAACCCATTACTTGAATGTTTAATGTCCACTAAAATAAACAGAAGAAAGCCTTTGATTTTTATCTATGCATGACATTTATCCCCATGGCTTCTGCTTTCTAAATAATTCCCTTTGGTTTGGAACTCAGGGTAAGTTGTAAAAGCAATACTTTTCACTACTACAATATCTCTCTCTGATTGGTTACCTCTATCTAATTCCAATTTGGGGTATTCTACCTACCTTCCTCCTTCCTTACTACTTCAATCCTTTCCTCCCTTCCTTTCTGTCTTTCTTCCAACTTCTACTTTTAAATATTTATTTTCTTTTTAATCATGCATACATGTATGTGTGCATGCATATGTGCTCACATGCACTCACAAACACAAGCATGTTTGTGAGTGTTTAAATGTCCACAGAGAACAGAAAGGTTAGATTCCCTGGAACTGTAATGACAGGTCATTAGAAACCACTAGGCAGATCCTGGGAATTCAACTCAGGTCCTCTGCAAGAGCAAAAAGAACCCTTAACCATTGAGCTATCTCGAGGCCTCCATATTCTTTCATAAGATATTTTTGAGGGTAGAATTTTTATTTTCACACACACATACACACACACACACACACATACATACACATGCTTACACACACTATCTTAAGCACCTGTTCTCCTTTCACCATTCTTTCTTAAGTCCCAGAATATTTCTCCATGTGCCCTCCAGTGCAGCAAGAAAGGCAATCTCCCTTCTCCTGAGCCATAATCTTTTGGCTTTATATCTGTACAGTTTCAAATATCACCTCTCAGAGAAGCAGCTGTAATTAAAACACATGTTTAAAATCTTCAGATGCTCTGTACAGAAAAATTGGTGGATTGGTAATAAAGTGTTAATGATTACTTAAATTTTCTCCTATAGGCTATACTTCTATTGTTTTTCTTCCAAAAGAATGCAAATTACTACCCTTTTGCATAAAGTGAATAGATACAGCTTGTCTAAAATGACTGAATGTTGGTTTGCCACAGCTTTATTGAACTCTGGGAAATTTGATTTTCTAATTCTATTTTTCTTTACTGCTTCATTTTTCTCATATTCAGATTGTTAATGGGTAGTCAAATGAAGTTATAAGAAGTGTTTAGAATTCAACAGAATGTCATCAACTGTATTGTAAATACATTAAAAAGCATTATTTTAGTGTGGTACATAACCCTAATAATGTGTAAATTAGTTACATACAAAATGCCCATAAATTTGTACCTAATCTAATCTAATGAACAAAGTGCACATAGAAGTATCTCAAATTGTAAAATGAATGCTCTCATGTCTGTCTTCACATTACTGTGGAAAGCTTCAGTGGGGGAGATGTCTCCTGTAATCAAAATGGAAATAACTCTTCAACAGGTATGCAAGCTTTCAGCTCAATGAATAAAGTCTCCACTACTTTTTGGGTCCTCAATCCGTCTGAGGCACTTCGCCTGTTTCTTGATCCTAAGTAATAAACCTGGCAATCCCATTTCTTTGAAATCATGTGCTTTCTTAAGAAACAAGTGATTTTCACACTTTGTATTATAGGGCAATGGTGCCACAAAGTAACCAACCAATGTCTGATTAGCTTTAAAGCTCATTCCATGAGATAGAACCCACACCTGACACTGCTTGGGTGACCAAGAACCAGAAACTAGATGACCAAGAGACCTAAGGAAAAGCCAAAAGATTACTATTTTATAATTGATAAAATAACCTCTGATGATATTCTGCAATAATAATAGAGCAGTGCCTTATTCAGCCATCATCAGAGAAGCTTTCCCCTGCAGCAGATTGGAACAAATACGGAGAAACCCACAGCATACATAACACACACAGAGAGGGACCTTGAAACACACAGTCCTGAGTGTGATATCTCCATCCTTTCTCTGTCCTCAGGAAACCTGTGGAAAAGGAGGCATAAAGAAATGCTCAACATCCTTAGTTATCAGGGAAATGCAAATGAAAATGATTGTGAGATGTTGTGAGATTCCATCTCATAATACTCAGAATGCCTAAGATCAAAAATTCCAGAGACATCATACTCTGGTGAGGATATGGAGAAAGGGGGAACACTCCTCCATTGCTGGTGGGAATACAAACTTGTATAGCCACTTTGGAAATCAACCTGGTGATATCTTTGAAAATTGGGAATAGCCCTACCTGAAGACCCAGCCATACCACTTCTGGGTATCCACCCAAATGATTCCTCACCAAACCACAATGTCATCTCCTCAACTATGTTCATAGCAGCCTTATTTGTAATAGTCAGACACTGGAAAAAAACCAGATGTTGTTTCATTTACATTTACATTACATTACATTGATATATTTACTCAATAGAATACTACTCAGCTAATAAGAAAATGGAAATCATGTAATTTGCAGGGAAATGGATGAAACTAGAAAAGTTCATCCTGAGTGAGGTAACTCAGAACCAGAAAGATACACATGGTATGTATTCTCTTATAGGTGGATATTAGTCATATAGTACAGGATAACCATCCTAAAATTCACAGACCCAAAGAAGCTAAGTAACAAGGAGGACCCAAGGGAGACTGCTTGAAGTTCACTTGGAAGAAAGATATAATAAACACTGGAAGTGGATGTAGAGAGGGAACTAAGTGGGAGAGGGTGTGGGAAGGGGAACAAGGATAGGGATCAGGTGTGGTAAGAGCAGGAGTGAGAGGTGCAAAGGTTGGGAGAAAGAAGGGAAACTGATTGGTGGGTACCTCTGAAATAAGTGGGAGACCTCTGAGAGGTTATGCTCCTGAGAGGATATTGGGGTGACTATATCTGATACTCCTAGGAGCAGAGGACATGGAGATAGAAATGGCCACCTCCTAGTATGGCAGGACTTCCTGTGAAGAGATGGAGTTTCCAACCCACTCACAAAACCATCAACCCATAATTTATCCTACATACAAGATGTGCAGTGATAAAGATGGAACAGTGATTAAAGAAATGGCCAATCAATGGGTGGCACAACTTGAGACTCACCCCATGGGAGAGGGCTAACATCTCACAATATTAATGATACTCTGCTATGCTTGCAGACAGGAGCCTTGCATTACTATTCTCTGAGAGACCCCACCCTGCAGAGGTTTGAAACAGATGTAGAGACACACAGCAAAACATCAGGTGGAGCACCCGAGTCCTGTAGAAAAAGTGAGAGGAAGAATAGAGGGATCAGGAGGGAACAAGAACTCCACAAGAAGACCAAGAGTCAACTAACCTAGGCCCCTGGGGGCTTACAGAGACTGAAGCACTGATGAAAAGCATGTATGGACTGGACCTAGGTCCCCTACACATAGGTAGCTGATAGGCAGCCTGGCCTTTATGAAGATCCGCTAGCAAGTGGAGCAGGTGCTGTCTCTGGCAAGGACTCTGTTGCCTGTTTGTGGATCACTTTACCTTAGCTGGGCTGCCTTGTCTGGCCTAAGTGAAAGAGGATGCTCTTAGTCCTGATGGGACTTGAAGAGCCTTGGGGTCCAGGAGTGAGGGCTGATAGTGGGAAGTTTCCATTTTCTGAGGAGAAGGTGAGGGAGGGAATGGGGAGAGGGTGGGAACATATGGAGAGGGGGCTACTATCAGAATGTAAAAAAATAACAGTAATAATTATAAATTATAAGATGTATAAATGTTCCTAAAAAAATAAAGAGCTATATTTAAAAACAACAACAACAACAACAACAAATAGACAAAGGGCTGATGGAGAATACCAAGAGAACACATTCCTCTAAATCAACTGAGAAAAAAGCTCTTAAACTCACAGAGAGTGAAGCAGCAGGCATAGGGCCTGCGTGGGTTTTGTCTATAGAGTATAGCTCAATTAAATGTTTTCATGGGACTCTTGAGTGTGTAAATGAGTAAGTCTCTGATTCTTGTGCTTTCTCGTGGGTTTTTTCCTTCTATTGATTTTCTTGTCCAGCATTGATCTGATATTTTTTATCTTATTATATATTCTTTTCTTTTGTTCTCTTACAAGCCTGTTATTTTGTAATGAGAGACAGATAAGAGGAGAGGTGGGGGAAGAACTAGGAGGAATAGTGTAGGGAAACTGTAATCAGGATAGGTTGTATGAGAAAAAAATTTATTTTCATTAAAATGGAGGAAAAGTAAAAAAGCAAGCAAAATAACTGAAATAAAAACAATAAACAATAAAAAACTTGAAGGGCCTATGTAGGTAATATGATGCTTAACCAATTGAGTTCATACACCCTATCTGAAAAAAATAAAATTTTCTTAAATGGAGGAAAATTTTATAATGTTTAGATCTATTGAGAGGAGTAATGATTTCCTAGGTTTGAAGTTATACAGATAATGGAAAATAAATATATAATTCTTTCATCTACTGTCATGTGCAAAGTCAGTCTTAAAAGTGATAAGACATTCAATCTAAACCAATTAAAATTATTCCTAAGCCTTAAGAAAATAAAAAGTCTACAAATGTACAATGATTTATTAAGTTTGGTTTAATCTGTTTATTGGAAATATCTGGCATATTTAGAATATTTTATCTTTAAAAAGGCCTCACAGATTATGCTTAAAAATTAATTTAAAGAATAACAAATGTATTCCAAATGTATTATTTTAACAAAAAACTATAATATATATTTTAGCAGTTGCATACAGTCATTTGATGTATACCAAACACTCTTTGTTTGTAGCTTTACTGCATATTTATGTGGCTTAAGTATTTACATCAACTTTCTTGATAAACTAACAAATTTATTCAACCAAAAACCAACCAAACCAATTATAGTTCCTCATGTTTCTCATCCTAACTCTCAGCAGTCTGAGGTAGAATTGCCACAAGTTTGCCATAACTCTAGGTTGACACTGCCTTACAACAAACTATTGACAGTTTAAATTTATCAAGAGTGGTAAAATAATAACAGTCCTTAAAAGTTTAAAGACAAATAATAAAATTAGTTTAAAACAAGTAATTAAATAAGTTTAAAACTAACTTATTTATTTAAAAAAATCTATATATGCAAATTTTATATCTTTGCAAAATAATTTACTTTTTCATATAAAGTTAAGTAGAGTTTTGGTGGGAAAATAAATTTAAAGGGAAATTTGCTTTTTAAAATAATTTATTTTTATTTCATGCATATTGGTGTTTTCCTCCACATATATCTGTGTGAGGATATCAGATCTTGGTGTTAGAGACAGTTGTAAACTGCCATGTGGTGCTGGGAATTGAACCTGGGTCTGGAAGAACAATCGGTGCTCTTAACCACTGAGCCATCTCTCCAGCCCGGAAATGTGCTTCTTAAGCATATAATTTTATAAATCTTTGATCCTCAAATTCCAACTGATTCTTTTATGCCACTATTTAATTCTACTGTAATTAAATATTATGTTAATTAAATGTCATGTTAACTCAGTGGACAAAATATAATTTGTAAATATGACATGTCTGATAGATTTATTTTGTTCACTTCATAGACCTTGAAATTTTTACCATGTTTTAATATGGGAACATAATAAATTTTATGTACTTGTTCTTGAAAATATTATAGTTTTCTTCCCATTTTGGAGAAGAAAATTGTGTTTGGAACATAGAGTCAGAATGAATATAATAAATGACTATACTTTAGCATAGAATTGGACACTGCTTGTTATGAACTATAATTAGATCCACAACTGCCACTTAATTTCCATGCTTGCAGAATTTGCTTCTTGTTTTCTCCTTCTGATTGTTTAGAAATAAACTTCAATGAGTATCTTGGAATTTTGTACAATGCTTCAATACAACTGAAAGTATATTTTTTCTACTTTAAGTGTCATTGGTATTACAATATATTGTCAAGAAAATTGCAAAATCTTTCATTGCCAGCATCCTTCAAAATAATCCCTAAGGTTCTGGGGATTTTTAATTAATGGTTTATAATTCTAATAGCTTATTTCTTTCATGAAGAGTAGTGGGGAAACTGCATTCTGTAGACTGTTATTTTGGCGTGAAATGTTAGTATTTTAAGGATTCAGGTTTAGGGGCCACAGAGATGCTTCAGCAGCTGGTTATAAGTGGTTCCTACTCCTACAAAGGGTCTGAGTTCAGTTTTCTAGCACCAGTGTCAGGTGGCTCACAGTTTTATGTAACTCCAGTTACAAAGGCTCTAATATTTTCTTCTGATCTCTATGGGCACTGCATTCGTGCACATAAATACAAACACAAGTATCCATATATACATGTAATGTTAAAAAGAAAACTAAAATCTTCAAAGGTAATCAGCTTTGCTTTACTAAGGCACCCAAAGAGATTAATTGTAAGATATGTTATCAATGTTTTGAAGAACCTTTGGGATTATTGTTATTGTCATTATTACTTTGCTTCCTTTATATAAAACATATTGATAGTATGGTATTGCATCAAATGCCCTTCCAAAAACTGGAAAAACCTAGGACTCCCATATGTGTACCAAAACTTTCTCTTTTTCTAAATTTATTCTACCGAATTCTAGATATATATATATAAGCTGCATATTGTGATGTCTCATCTCTCTGAAAAAAAATCTCAAGCATGTACATAAAGGAAAATAAAAGCAAAACTATAACCAATTCCACACAATAAGCTCAGCAGTCATAGAATGCTTTTTAACATTGTACTGAACTATAATCTTTAAAAAGTGATATTTTTAAACAATTTAGTTTGCTTATTTTATTGCATTTAATTTCATTTTGTTAATGTTTTATAATTCCAAAAGTTTATTTATTTAATGAAGAGTAGTTGGGAAACTTCATTCTGTAGCCTGTTATTTTGACTCGAAATATTAGTATTATAAGGATTCTGAAATTAAAAACAAAATAGGAGCACTTTCTTCCTGGTGTGTAAAGTCCACTTGCAGCACAGAATGCCTGTTTGTTTGTGGGGCAGTTGATGGGGGTGTGCCTAGAATAAACACAGTTTCTGCTCATTTGTCATCAGAGCACCAGAAATTCTGGAAATTAAAAGTTCAACACCAATGCAGATGTTAACGTTTGTCACACAACTGGAAACACAACTTCTAAAATGCTTAGGTTTTTTCCATTTACATATTAATTAGTAAGAATAGGAAATGACATACTGGCTGAATGCAAAGCGCTGAGCGATGGACAGATGCAGCATAGGAATACCACCATACTAGTTCTCTACCAGAAATGACATTGTCTGCATTACCTATGCTGTAAAGGAAAGTATGCCAGATTCAGAAAGTCTGATATTGTCTTATATGAGGTTTCTATTATTGTGACAAAATACCATGAACAAAAAGCAAGTTGAGGAGAAAAGGATTTATTCAGCTTATACTTCCACATTGCTGTTCATCAACAAAGGAAGTCAAGACAGGATCTTGGAGCCAGGAGCTGATGTAGAGGCCATTGTGGGGTGCGGCTTACCGGCCTGCTTTCCCTGGTTTGCTCAGCCTGTTTCTTATAGAATCCAGGACCATCAGCACAGGGATGGCCCCAACTACGATGGACTAGGCCCTCCTGCACTGATCACTGTTTATCAGCTGTAGGAGTTCTCTGGTGGAATTTTTTGGGTCACTTATGTATACTATCATATCATATCATCTGTGAATAGGGATACTTTGATTTCTTCCTTTCCAATTTGTATCCCCTTGATCTCTTTTAGTTGTCTTATTGCTCTGGCTAGAACTTCAAGGACTATGTTGAAGAGATATTGAGGGAGTGGGTAGCCTTGCCTTGTCCCTTATTTTAAGGGAAATGCTTTAAGTTTCTTTCCATTTAATTTGATGTTGGCTATTGGCTTCCTGTATATTGACTTTATTATGTTTAGGTATGATTTTTATATGTCTGATCTCTCCAATACTTTTAAAATGTTAGGTGTTGGATTTTGTCAGATGCTTTTGTGGCATCTAATGAAATGATCATGTGTTTTTCTTTTTCTTTCAGCTTGCTTATATGGTGGATTATATTGATGGATTTTCATATGTTGAACCACCCCTACTTCCCTGAGATGAAGTCTACTTGATAATGGTCTATGATACTTTTGATGCATTCTTGGATTCTGTTAGCAAGTATTTTATTAAATACTTTTGTATCAATGTTCATAAAGGAAATTGTTCTGAAATCCTCTTTCTTTGCTGGGTCTTTGTGTGGATTAGGCATAAAGGTGACTCTGGTCTCATAGCATGTGTTTGGTAGTATTTCTTCTGTTTCTATTTTGTGGAAGAGTTTGAGGAGTATTGGAATTAGCTCATCTATGAAGATCTGGTAGAATTCTGTGCTGAAACTTTCATTGATCACTAATTGAGAATATTACCTACAGCTGGATCTCTTGGAGATATTTCCTCCTATTTTTCTTCTCTGGTGTCCCTAACTTGTGTCAAATTGACACACAAAATTAGCCAGTACAGATATCATATTTGCAATCATGTACAGAACCTTCATTTAAATTGTGTGTGTGTGTATACATATGAGTGAGTATAGGTTATAGGGCTACAAATGGGATCAAAGAAAATGCATAAGTGTAATATAACATCTGAAAGTAAAAGGTGTGTTTTTTTTCTGAACAATACTGGCATTGTTCATAATAAAATACTTCACTCCCAGAAAGAAAAGAAACTACCAAGAATGGACCAAAGAGATTGAGAGTCACAGGAAAAGATGAAACATAAACAATGATTTTATGAAAATTCTACAATTAAACCTATTATCTTGAATACTAAATTTAAAAGTTAATATAAAATTTTATTTGACTATATAAGATACATATGACAACAATTTTTTATCTGAATTTGTAGGGATAACATATTGTCATATAACTGAAATCAACACAAGGGAAAACTTATAACTAAATTAACTAAAGACACAGAAATCTTGAGAAATTTGTTAAATAAGCCAGAAAACATTGAATTAAGGAAACATATTTTTTTTTTTGAGACAGGGTTTCTCCTTGCATCCTTGGCTATCCTGGACTCACTTTGTAGACCAGGCTGGCCTTGAACTCACAAAGATCCCGCCTGCCTCTGCCTCCCAAGTGCTGGGATTAAAGGCGTGCGCCACCACCGCCTGGCTAAGGAAACATATTTTAATTGTGCAAACATATAATGATGATTAATGTATATTGATTTAATGATTCTTTTCATCCAGCATCTTGTTTACCAGTATTGTTCAGTTTCCATACATGATAGTTTGTGTTAGTGGCTAACATGAGGCAAATCTAGACTCCCAGTAGAGAGGGGACTGTGGTATATTTGTGGAACATTATGGTAACTGTGCCTATATAGATGGGAACTCCTGCCCACTCTTGGTGGCACTATTCCCTAGGCAGTAATACCTTACTGTCTGACAGTAGAGAGGTGAAATGATTACTACCATGCATTCATTCATAGTTCATAATGAGTAGGATGTGACCAGCTCCTTTAAGCTCCTGCTACAAAGACTCCCATGCCATCATGGCCTTTTAGCCTAGGACTAACTGTGAACTAAACCATACCTTTGTCCAAACCTAGTTGCTTTGTTAAGGTATTTTCTTATAGCCACAGGAAAAAAAGAGTAAGAGACCAAACATCTAACAGCTATGATTTATGACAAGGCTGGTTAATACAGTCTAACATTGTAACATATATCAAAAGTAATTACCATCTTGATAAATTAATTCCCCGCCTTATAGTTATAAAATATTTCAAAGTTAATTACATAAGTACAAAGTTCAATAATCAAAATATTTAAAATATAAAATGTTGATGCTGTTGATCTTTTCTGGTCACTAAAGTCCAGATTTTAGGATTAACAAGCATTATTACATCTGGAAGTAGCACTGAAGAAAATAATTAGAGATATAATTCAGAAAAAATCAATCTATATTTTAAATATAAAGATGTGGCATAACTACAAATTCCTATTAATATACAAAGAGGTAGGGGATTTTTTAATTTTGAATGAGCTTGAATAGGGACACTTGAAAATAAATGTAACAAATTGGAACTTTTGAGAATTAATTTGTATTTTGGAAGACATGACCAGGGTGGCCTTAATGTTCCCCTCCTCTGGACCAAGTTTAGACAGGTTATTATCTCACTGAGGAGCCACTGACCTTTCTTTCCTTACAAGTTTCATAAAAGAAAATATATAATTGCAAATTCTCTCTAATTCATTTGCATAGAAATATATTTAACAGCCCATTTCCATTTTCACAATCCAGATAATTTTTCTCCCAAGGATCTCAGAGCCACCTTTTCAAAATCCAGAAATCTATGAGGGTATCTGCCTATGTGCCAGCCTCAGCAGTAGACTAAGTCTACTTTCCATGATTCCAACTGGTAAAGGCAGAAGAATCACAGAAAGCAATATCTGCAAGATAAGAAGTAACTCATATCACTGTCATCGGAACTTATCAGCCTCCCTTTCCCAGCCCCCCAGAAAGACTCATCTGATTCACTCAGCAATTAAAATGTCTACTATCTTTCATGTCAATAAAAAATGGAATAACGTCCCAGTCTTAGTAAGGGAGACCCAAATTAAACCTTCCTTGTCTAGTTGTACAATGTGCAACTTTTATTTGGTGGCTATCAGATGAAATAATGACATTCATTTCAGCAACAGCATCACAAACTAATTGGATATCCATGTCATTTAGACTACCGTATACTTATATTGTCTCCATTTGCTTAAATGTTATTGTTTCTGCAATATGGTAGCTACACCAAGGATATATAGGTAAGCATTTCTACCTTCTTCAAGAAATTATTTCACATATAACTTGTTTGCTAATTATTCATCCTTGGAGTCAGTTAAACCCCTTTTCTACAGTAACAAACTAACCCAGAATGGGAGCAGGGTATTCTCTTGTAATCCTAGATTTAGAGATATAAGAGAAAAGGATTTCAAGGTTTGCTAGCAAGTCACTCTAGCTAAATCCTGAGCCCTAGACTTGGTTAGTGGCTATCTCAAAATATCAGAGATTTACTGATGAAGATACTCAAGTCAATCTTTGATCTTTACACCATGTTTACCAATGTCCTTCTGCAACCACTGACACACATGTGCACAAACTGGTGCATTAGAAACACATGCACACATACACACACACAGAGACTTACACATTGTACCTACAGAAACATATACTAATAAATGGACATGTGCAGGTATACACACATAGAAGCTTGTACAAACACACAGACTTGTGCATACATAAACACACACAGACACATATATACAGACACACACCACACATGCACACACACACACACACACACACACACACACACACACACTGCTGATGCAAGGTCTGCAGATCTGAAGACAAGCAGATCCCTAGGACTTCTTCGTTGAGTGACCAGAGGGCAACCATGTCTAAAAATGAGCAAGATGTAGAGTCTAGAGAATATTTTGATGTCTCAGTCTTGCTGAACATGCATGCACCCATACTTGCTTATGTGCCCACACATAACAGTGAAGCCATGCATGGACTTCCTGACACACATGCTCCTAACCCTCTGCATCTATAGAAATTTTTCATCCACAACCACAAAGATGAACCCCATATGTAGTGAAAGCTTCCAGGCCTGAGTACAAGGACCAGTTCTTTCTATGTTTTCATACACTTTAAGCATCAAAACCACTCACATTCATGGAAGCGGAGCTGGATAATGTGATAGCAAAAGATGAACTCACCGTTTGATTTTAAATTAGGCAAAGCATAAAAAGAAATTTGATCAAATTGGCCAAACTGGGGAAAAGGAGAAAGAGATTCTCCCCTTCTCCCCAAGTTCCTTTTCCGGAGGCCCGCCATAGGGTAGAGTTAAATAAGAAGCCAAAGATATGCCTGACTAAGTAGTCACCCATTTCCAGCTCTCCCTTGTCAGTCTTCTGAGCACGTTCTGAATAGTTTTTCTGGAGATCAGTTGTTCTGGAGACTCCCAGGGCTTGAGCCACTTCCCTTTCCACCGGGAGATTCCTGGGGAAATTCTAATTTCTGTGGTCTATTCTTTCAACAGCCTGACACCCACATAATAGATGGAGCACATGCGTTTATTTAGAATTAGCTCATTCCTGACAGACAGGCCTATTACATTTCCCCAACCCTTGTGTCATTGCCACACTATTGGAAAGAAATATGATTCATCTTAAAGAAATGTCAACAAAATACAAACAAGAACCAAGACTAGAACATGTTCCAATTTTGTCATTTTAGACACTTAGACACTATTTCTGCATAATTGATTTTTCTGCAGAATTGTCATTTTCTGGTGGCAGAATGCTGGATATATTTGAAGGATGTATGCATGCTAACTGCAAGAGTATGGGAAGGTCAGTTTTGGGTAAATACAAAAAACTTCCTATGTAGGCTTTGTTCAAGCAGATCAGAATGGGTATATAGGAGTGCACTTTTGTAAAGTGATCACTTGCCTTCACTTGCATTTCCTCAATCCTAGCATGCTCTCCAACAAGCCATCATCTCAGTTTTGTGTTTTTCTAACCACTCAGACAAGCACAGGCTTTAAAAGGAAACAGGCTTCAGGTCTAAGAGTTGGAAATTGACAATTTCAGTCTTCTAACTAACTGTCTTTCCTGGAGATTAAAGAACCTTTTATCCCCTGTGTTTGGAGCCAAAATAACAGAATCCTCTCCCTTTGTAACAGAGGAGGGTGTGTTTTTTAAGCTGCCGATTTACCTCTTTGTGTTCTGAGCTGTGGCTGTACAAGAGCTCTGAGAAAGAGATTCTGCATTGTGTTTGCCTAAGCGTGAGGATTAAACCCCATAAAGAGCAAGACTGGAAGGTCTATGAGACAGATTGCTTCCCGTATCGAGTGTTGAGGGATACACTTCTATTATGGGTCTGTACTTGGGTACATTCTCAATTTTTTTAAAGTTGTTTGTGTTAGTGACATATCAGATTTTAATTCACCATATCTACTAAATGTGTCTTTTTCAATCTAAGTTGGGCTTTTTAAAAAGTATCCTCTTTGTATATACTTGTTTGGAATTACAAATGCTGAGTCTATTTTAAAATAACAGTGAAAAATGCTTCTACTCAAGGTTGGTCTCTATTCAGTCACATGTCAAACAGGCTGAAGATTTCTTTTTGTCATCGTCACCATAGTCCCTTTTCATTTTTTCACTGACCTAAGTAACAATCTCAGCTTTAGTTACACTAAGAAGATGGCTGGATTTTTTTCAAAGCTATTTGATAAATTTGAAAGACTGAACTATTTCCATAAGAAATAAAAATGAATATTGAAGTTCCATGAATTCTCAAGGTTCTACAACTGCAAATCCAAGCCAGGGCATAAATTCCCCTATTCTCTTACCACATAACTTATAAAACAATCTCTGATATGGAAAAACTAGCATTTTCCATTTTTATCATTTATTTTTGGCACAAAAGTTGAAATCTGTACGTGTGAGTGATATGTACTTGCTCTTTCAGCATAGAGGTAATTTTTTAATGGTGCACATGGCTGCAAACCCTTAAGTGTTCACATTCTACTCCAAAAGGTTAATTACAACTGTCAAGTATGAGGAAATAAATCTCAGCAAACAGAACTAAGAACCAGTATCCTCTTCCATGTGTGCTGTTTCCCACAGGATATCACATGGAAAAGGGGGTTTTATACCTAGAGCTACAGCTCTAAAATAGCATGTTCACATGACTATTTTTAGACAGGTAATTTTTGTTTTGTTTTGGTTTGGTATTTTTTTTTTTTACTTGTATGCCATGGTTTCAGAAGTATTGTAAATAACAACATAGCTTTTTGATGTTGTATCTTTTGTTTTTAACCCAATGGCAATTTTCCATGAGTTATTAAGAGAATAATGATAGCCAACAGCTACCTGTTAAAAGATAAATTTGACATTTTTAGGAGCTTTACTGTATCTGTGAAAAAAAAATGAAAATACAGGATTTAATTTTAAGAAAATCACTACCAAAGAAGTGAAGCAAAGTAACACAGCAAGAAATGTGAACTGTGATGTTTGACCAATAATATTCTCAATGATGTCCACCCTAGGCAGTGGGAACAGAGAAATCACTATTGATTTGATCAATATTGATCACTATTGAGAACAGGAGACATTACCAAAAATAAGGATAGCCCTTAAAGCTGATATTCTATTTTGCATAGCCAATCTATGTGTGCAATTTCATCAAGCTTTTAGTTAGAGGAAATAACTTGGTATCAATATTCATAGACAGAGCATACATTATTTGACTTAAGCATGGAGCAAGGACTTACAAAGACTTTAGCTAGTCTGGTACAGAAGGAACAAGGGGAGAACTAGGCTATTAGGAGGATATACATTATAGGTTTGTGGTCTAATGTTCAATATTACTGGTTTGTTTTCTGTCAACTTTTCTCTTTTTTTCCTACATACTTCACCATTTTGAACTTTCAGATAACCTGGAAAGGCCACAGAAAGGAATAGAAAGTATTATGTCCAAAAGAGAGCCTGAAGAGGAACCATTGAGGTTTGTTTCAATCTTCCTGAAGCAGAGCTTCAAGCTTGAGGTCAAAGGCTGCTGCTCTTTAAGGGGAAAGGAACAGAAGTGGGGAAACTTCAAAAAATTTACTTCCTCCTGGTGAAGGGTGTGGATGATGAACTGTAGATGGAGAAAACTGCAGCCTAGTGTGACCCAGAAGGGCTTAAAGACCATTGATCTCATATCACAGAGCCTGTCCTCAAAGGAAAGAAATGCTAATGCAGGTATTTATGAAACCATAATTTAGAAGAAGGGAGGGACACATATCTAAATGCCTGCATGGACTTTGGAACCCCTTCCCTTCATTAAGAGATGCATGTTTTTGCTATGTGTCTAGCAGCACCCTTCAAGAAGAGCATGAATGAGAAAAAAATGTTTATAGTAAGTGAGTAAGCAAGATTATGCTAAATGTAAGTTATTAAAAACAAAGTATGTGAAATACTATATGTCAGCATAATGGCCTATGCCCTTAAATCTGACATGTAAGAGACTGAACAAGTGTTGTTGCCATGATTTCAAGACCACCTTAGACTAGATAATGAATTCAAAGCCAGAATAAACTACAGCGTGAGATTCACTTCAAAAGACAAAACAAAGAATCACAGAACTCTAGAATATTCTCTCTCTTTTCATGATTATTTCTAAGTATTACAGTGTATGCTAGTTAGCCTGGTTTAATTTATGCTATACATTGTTTATATAGACTGAAATACCATGTTGTGCTTCATATATATATATATGACTATTATTTGCCAAATATAATACTATGGTATTTAGATTTGTTTTGTTTGGATTTTTTGTTGTGTTTGTTTTGTTTTTAAGCAAAGATACTCCAAGGGTAACCAGAAGTACCTGACACATGATTCACACTCAATGACTGCCAATATTCTCTTCTTCATCCTTAATCATTTGAGAAATGCAACTCAAGACAACTCTAAGATTCCATCTCACTCCTGTCAGAATGGCTAAGATCAAAAACTCAAAAAAAAGCACATGTTGGCAAGATTGTGGAGAAAGGGAAACACTCTCCCTTTGCTGGTGGGAGTGAAAACTTGTACAACCACTAGGGAAATCAGTCTGGTGATACCTTAGAAAACTTGGAGTAGCTCTGCCTCAAAACACAGCCATACCACTCCTGGGCATATATCCAAAATATTCGTCACCAAACCACAAGGACATCTCTTTAAGTATGTTCATAGTAGCTTGATTTATAATAGATATAAAATGGAAACAACAAAGATGTCCTTCAACTGAAGAATGGATAAAAAAAAAAAGAAAAAGAAACTATTGTATATTTACACAATGGAATACTGCTTAGCCATCAGAAACATAGAAATCATGCAATTTGCAACCAAATGGTTGGAATTAGAAAAGCTCATCCTGAGTGAACTAACCAAGACTCAGAAAGATAAACATGGCATCTATTCACTTATAACTGGACTTTAGCCATTATAGTGTAGGATAACCATCCTACAATCAATATACCCAAAAGAGCAGGAACAGGGACTTGGTTATCTGTCAGTGGGACATTCCACTCTAGTGGAACTGCCATGTATGCCCCCTGTGTAAGAGGAAGCTCTTAGACCTCATGTGAATAGCAACCTGAGGGGGGCTGATACATGGAGACAGCCCACACTGGAGGCATGGAAGGGTGGGAGAATGAGTAGAAGATGGGAGGGAGGAGCAAGGAGGGGGTAAAGGGAGGGGGCTGTGATGGGGACATAACTTGAATTAATAAACAAATGTTTAAAGAAAGAAAAAAATTCTAAATTTATATTCTTGTATCAGTGAATATATTCTTATATCAGTGAATATGTTTCTGTGCAATTATAACTGTGTAGAAAGCATACTAATGCTAGAGGGCTATGATTCATGAGCTACTCAGCATGAGTGTGGGAATAGAAATTTACCCTCTGGAAGAAGCACAAAACTCACAAACATTACACTATGTCTCCATTACACTATGTACTCCTGTTGAGTTAGAAAAGAAAAAGGAAGGGAGGAAGACAGAAAACTAGGTAGATAATAGATGACAGATAGAAATAGATGATAGATAGATAGATAGATAGATAGATAGATAGATAGATAGATAGATAATAGATGATCTGTAACCATGAATATGGTCCCCAAGGCAGAAAAAGAAGACATAACTTCTGCCCATATGTTCTGGGCCCAACTTCAGAAGCAACTTTAAATTTTGAAATTTGCAATGAATTCCTAACATAAGATGTTATCCACGGCTTCTTCCTGTAAGTGGCCATAGGTGACCTGTGAAAAGGTTTGTTACTCTCTTGACCCATAAAACCCTATAAAATCATGCAAATTAAGAGGTTCAAATCTTCGTGTTCACTTTAAGAACACTCGGGAAACTGCCCAGGCCATCAAGGGTGTGCATATCCAAAAAGCAACGAAGTATCTGAAAGATGCCACTTTAAAGAAGCAGTGTGATAGGGGGTCTTCAAAAATGTCAAGAGATCTGCAGAATATGGCATGCAAAGATATTTTCTTAACCTAAGATTTTTTTGATATTGAAACATGTCAGCTCCTGACAGCATCCCCTATTCTATTCCAAGTACAGGATGAGCATCGAAGAATCTCCAATTGGAGATGGCTGAATTAACAAGCCTATCTCTCAGCAAGAAAAATTCCTTGCTTCAACTGTGGACATAATGCTGTCCAAACAGGACAAAACTTGTAAGCAGGTAAGTCGACAGCCTAGCTCTGCCAAGACAGGGTAGGCAAGTCCTTCATAATTCCTGCTTTACAATCAATGTCTATCAGAGAAATGGGGCCAAATGGTTGACAATTGATGCTGTAATGTATGGAGAGAAATTTGGAACTGTTCAGGCAGCGACTGGTATGTCATTTCTTAGTTTTGGAAGCTGCTGGCCCTGCACTTTCTGTATAACCAGATATATTTTTCCCTCTTAGGTCTCTGAGGTGGTTGAAGAATAGATAGCTAGAGTCTCATAGTTAAATTTTGAGTTGTTTAGGAATCATGAGGGTGTTCTGGATATAAGAAGATGTTTTTACAATTGTGATGCACATTAGGATGGAAGCTGAGTTGGATATAACTCATGGAGTTGGTTAGATAGTAGAATGTTAAAGTCAGGTGCCAAATACGTATGGACTGGACATTGGGAATGTATGCTAAGCCATATAACTCTCATAATTGTGGCCTAATTATTTCTGTTGTTTTGTATTGTATTTATTGTTATAAGAGAAAGAACCATTTGTTGGACTGAAAGGGGAACTGTTGGGGGGAAAAAGATATACCTTAAACTTAAGGGAAAAAAAAGGAAGAGGATGGGAGGCTTGAGGGTGAAGAGGGTGGAAGGGTGGGACTGGAGGGGGGAGTAGGGAAGGGATTACGACTGAGATGTAAATTGAAGAAATAAAAAATAAATTAAAAAAAATAAAAATTTTAAAAAGAAGTTGTGTGTGCCATTCAGAAGGTATAATGGTAGAGTTGGTAGGTGTGTGCCCAGGGCAAACAGTGGGGCTGGACTCAGGCTAGGTGGCCAAAAGAGTGCCGAGGTTTTGCTGCACATGCTTAAAAATGCTGAGAGTAATGCTGAACGTAAGGGTTTATATGTAGATTCTCTAGTCATTGAACATATCCATGTGAAAAAGGCACCAAAATGCACCGACGAACTTACAGAGGTCATGGCAGGATTAACCCATACCACATTGAGATGATCCTCACTGAGAAGGAACAAATTGTTCCAAAGCCAGAAGGGGAGGTTGCATGGAAGAAAAAGATATCCCAGAAGAAACTGAAGAATCAAAAACTGATGGCATGGGAATAAACTCAGCATAAAATACATGCAGATGAAAATTTTTAAAAGATGTTATTTATGGTCCAACCTGTATTTCCAGAAAGCTATGAAGACAAGATAAAAATAGACAATGACCTGATATCAGTAAAAATAGAAGACTGGCCTCCACTCTGTAGCTCCCTGCCAAGTGCCTAAGAATTTATACAGAACCAACCCAGGAGCCCAGCTGCTGTCATAAAACTCAAGTTCACAGAAAGCCAAGTTTCTACCTTTAATGGCAAGCCAGGAAATAAATATTAATTCCCATAGTAGTAAAAATATCCAGGACCTAACTGGGGTTGAGAATTTCCTTAATTTTGTCCTTGTTTCCTATATGATCAATGAGAAAGACAAACAGCTTTCTTGACCCAACTACACAGGCTTCCTGGTAGAGCTGGAAGTTAGACCAACTCTAATTTCCTTACTCCATTGACCACCAGAGAGAATATGTCATTATCATCCCCTTTCCCTCACCTGGAAGCTAATCTGACCTCTGCTTGGTCAGGTGTCTCTCCCCAACACAAGCCATATTGCCCAGCTTTCTTGAGACCTCAAGTAAGGAATAAAGTCTTTGCTTTGTTGTGTAGATGGTTGATTTTCATGTAGTTCTAGGAGCCTAGATAAGCAGTTTAGCATACACAAATAAACACTGACTTTTTCTTCTATCAAAGTAAAAAACAGCCAGCACTCAAAATAGTCAAAAAGCAAAATTCATGTGAGAAAAAATAAAATAAAATGAAACATTAGGTACATAAAACATAACATTTAGAAAATGACCTTACAAACATATTTTGAACTCATTTCAAATATCTGCAATCTTCACTCAGCCTAAAAGTTCACAGGTATTGTGCGTTTTGTAAAGTTCACTTTATTTTCTGACATTAACCTTTGTAAAAAGCAATTTGACCCATATGCCATTTAAGTTTAGGTTGTCATTTTATAAAATGCCTAGTTTGTCACACTGAGTCTCTAATTGAAATGTGGATCTCATTTATCTGGGTAAGAATGTCATGAAGAATACTCTTTTGGATAAATTTTCTAATCATATCTTCTTCTTTCCATGTTTTCTGCACCCCCCCCCCAAATAAAATACATCACAGTGAGATGTTAAACAATGAAACGAAAACCTAAAGCTTTGCTGGGGACTTCTAATATTTACCTTTATTTTGTTTCCAAATCTTAGTTTTGAGAAGTATTATTCTGTAATTAGCCAGACTTCAGTATATGTGGGTATAGATTAAAGTATATTAAGATATGTATTAGAGGTATCTGGATAGATAGACAACCAGTTAAGTACATTTGTTGATCTTGCAGAAGAATAAAGTTCAGTTCCCAGCATTCATATATTGACTCACACCCATCAATAACTCCAGGTTCATGGGAACCAACCAACTCTGTGACCTTTATGGGGGCAGACATGCATATGGTTCACAAACATAAATGCTGACTCATGCACATAAATAAATAAACCTAAATGAAAAAAAGTAAAAAAAAAGTATAAGAGAAGTCAATTCAGGAAGCCAGTGAGTCTGTGGATATTTTTTTTTTCTTTATGAAAAAAGTAAATGCAACACAAATTAGACATGTAAAAGAATTTTAACTGTACTTACAATAAAACATTTTTTTCACTACAAACTTTCCCCCAGCAGTGATATCTTAGTGATATTTTCCAAATTCTTTGCATTAGCTATTTATTTGCTGTTGTAACAAAATGCCTTATGAAAGCAAACTAAGAAATGAGTTTTTTATTTTGGCTCATGGTTCAAGAGGATACTGTCCATCAAAGTGACAAAGGAGTGAGGCTGTTAAGCACATCAAGTCCATGGCAAGAAAAGCGAAGGAATTCAAGTTTCTCCTCTCACTCTTATTCCTTTTTATTTCTTCCTTTTCATTCTGTCTCAAATGACAATTCATGTGATAACATCACCCATTCTTAGAGTGGGACCACCTTTTGCTGTTAAACCTCTCTTAAAGAACCCTCCCAAATATGCCCAGAAGAGAATCTCCTAGGTGATTCCAAATCCAATCAATTAACAATGATTGAATTGGCCACCAGAGCCAAAGATTCTTTCATTATTGGCAAAAATTTCACTGACTCAATACAGATGACAAGATTTGATATGAACAGTGTTTCTATGTCTTATAAATAGCTTTTTCAACTTTTATTTATTTTTTCAAGTTATATCAAAATCATAGTTCTCTTCCTCCACCCTCTCCCAGTTCCACCATCCTACCCTTTTCCCCCTCACCCTCCTATCTGCTTTTTAGTTAAATTTTAAGTTGTTGAGGAATTAAAAGGATGTTATAAGTCTCAGAAGATATTTTTAGGTTGGTAATGTAAGTTAGAATAGAAACTGAGTTAGATATAGAACTTTAAAGTCATGGAGATAGATGGGTAATAGAATATTAATATCAGTTGCCAATTACACATACACTGGACATTGGGAATGTATGTTATACCTTATAATTTTCATAATCGTGACCTAACTGTTCTCAGTGCTTTGTATTGTATTTATTGTTATAAGAAAAAGAGCCTTTTATTGTACTAAAAGGGGGAGCTATTGGGAGGAAAAGATACACCTTAACTTATAAATACTTTTAAAAATCTGTTTCTACTATTTATTTTCACCAATATTACTCTAATAGTTTATAGACTCATAAGTTTATTTAATACAAAATAATAATAATAATAAAAATGTATGCTTTCTGCAACAAGAACATGATATTAACCCTATTTTTAGAATTTGATTTCTGATAGTTCTGTCATGAAAATTATTTACTCAGTTTTCTAGTTAATTATTGTAAAAGCAGAAGTCATGCATTCATTTTCTTGTGCCTTCTATACTGATAACCCAAAAATCTAGTTTACATTTTACCCTTCTGCAAGGAAGAGAGAATTGTTATAGAAATATTTCACAACGTAAACTAATCTGGCAACAAAAGCAGGCAATGTTCTTCCCAGTTCTCAAAACCCAAAACCACGCAGGAGCCAACTCCAATGTAAATAAATGAGGGTTATTTATTCAAGCTCAGAGCTTGGACTCTCAAGGCTCACTGATATAATGGCTCGAGTTGAGATGTGTAAGCCCAGAAAACACAGTGTTTATATAGAGACTCAAAAAAAAAAAAAAAAACAAAACAAAAACAAAAACGAAAAAAAAAAACAGGTTTCTAGCATAGGGTTGGAGGACATTTGGACACACAAACCTGTCTTTCCCTAATTGGCTAGTTTCTATTGTCATACTATTATCAGTCAGCTTGACCATCAGAAAGTTTGTTTAGAATTTTTTGGATGCTTTCTCAGAGTAAGCTATCCAGTGATGACTAGAGAACACCCCTGGAATGCAAGGTCAGCTACATTGTGTTATTTTTCTAGAACTGGAGATCAGCTCTGAATCAAACCTAATGCAAAATGGAATTGTTTTCAAGATGGAGTCAGTCAGGCTCCAGAGTAGATGTCTCTACTCACAATGGAGGGAAGAATCTGATTATCCCTCATGAATGCAGTCAAATCTTGCAATACTATGAAGACCTCACTCAGGAACATCCCACCTGATTATTTTTTTCACACTTGTGCTTATCTGCAAAGTGAACCCGAATTCTACCAGGTCCCTGTTGTGGGAGATGGGGAAGAATGACTTGTCCAGTTTTTGTTTCTTAGTTTCTAAATTGCTAAAACATATATCACCAGCAGAGAAATGTACATGGATACACACACACTCAAACACACACACACACACACATAACAATCTCCATGAAATATGAATAGACTACCAATAATTGCGTCTTAGGGTCACTATATTGCTATGCAGAAACATCATGACCAAATAAATTTGGGGAGGAAAATGCTTATTCACTTTACAGTTTTACATCATACTTCATTATAAAAGTTAATTATGCATGAACTCAAGCAGGGCTGGAACCTGGAGGCATGAGCTGATACAGAGCCCATGGAGGAGTATTACTTATTGGCTTACATTTGATAGTTTGCTCAGTGTGCTTTCCTACAAAAAACAGGACCGCTAGCCCAGGGATGGCACCACCCATAATGGCTGGATCCTTCCCTACCAATCACTAATTAAGACAATGTCTTCCAGACTTGTCTACCACCCAATCTTATAGAGACATTTTCTCAGTTGAGGCTTCCTCTTCTCTGTTGACTCTTGCTTGTGTCAGCCTGGTATAAAGCCACCCAGTACCTTGGGCTCATATAAAACTAGCCAGCATAAGTTTATTCAAAGTGGAGAACTATCTGTGGTTCACTTGGAGAGTCTCTCAGGTTATGACCAGAGAGTATAAGAAGTGGGTCCTTTGAAGAGAACAGACTTATTTTGGAAGACACAGTTATGTCCTATACATAATTTAGAAAGAAACTATAGGTAACTGCCTGAAGTTGTTGAAATTAACTTTCATATGTTAGATCTTTTTTCAAACTTTTTAAAATTTATGAAAGAAGAACTCTGACTTCTATCATATCCTACATTTTTAGTTCATATTTAGTAAATGTGCTTTTCATAGGATTGACTGGTTTTTATAATTTCATCCTTATAATGCAGATATATTCATCATAAAACATTTGAGCAATAGTTAGTTTGCTAGGAAATAAAGGAAAATACCACATGACCCTTACACTAATACAAGTAAAATCACTTCTGATCCACTTGGACTTAAGTTTTGTACAAGGTGATAAGTATGGGTCTAATTTCATTCTTTTACATGTGGGCATCCAGTTGGACCAGCACCATTTGTCGAAGATGCTGTCCTTTTTCCATTGTATGGTTTTGGCTTCTTTGTCAAAAATTAAGAGACCATAAGTGTGTGGGTTCATTTCTGAGTCTTCAATTCTATTCCATTGATCCACTGGTCTGTTTCAATACCAGTACCATGTTGTTTTTATTATTATTGCTCTGTAGTACAACTTGAAATCTGGGATGGTGATACCTCCAGAATGTTATTTTTATTGTACAGGATTGATTTAGCTATTCTGGGTTTTTTATAATTTCATATGAAGTTTAGAATTGGTTTTTCCAGATCTATAAAGAATTGTCATGGTATTTTGATAGGAATTGCATTGAATATGTATATTGCTTTTGGCAGGATGGCCATTTTTACTATTTTTATCTGACCTATCCATGAGGATGGGAGATCTTCCCATCTTCTGATGTTCTCTTCAATTTCTTTCTTCAAGGACTTGAAGTTCTTGTCATGCAGGTTTTTCACTTGCTTGGTTAGAGTTACCCCCAGGTATTTGATATTGTTTGTGGCTATTGTGAAGGGTGTTTTTTCCCCTAATTTCTTTCTCAGCACATTTATTTTTGTATAAAGAAAGGATTCTGATTTTTTGAATTAATTTTATATACAGCCACCTTGCTGAAGATGTTTATCAGCTGGAAGAGTTCTCTGGTGGAATTTTTGGTGTCAGTAAGGAATGAAATTAGACCCACACTTATCACCTTGAACAAAACTTAAGTCCAAGTGGATCAAACACCTTAACATAAGCCCTGACACACTAAATCTATTAGAAGAGAAAGTGGGGTAAACCCTCGAACTCATGGGCACAGGTGACAACTTCCTGAAGAGAACACCAACAGCTCAAGATCTAAGACCAACAATCAATAAATGGGACCTCATGAAACTGAAAAGCTTCTGTAAGGCAAAAGATATTGTCATTCAAACAAAAGGGCAAACTACAGACACCAACCCCACCAACCCCACATTTGAAATAGGGCTAATATCCAAAATTTACAAAGAACTCAAGAAATTAAATGCCAAGAAACCAAATAATTCAATCAAAAAATGGGGAACAGAGCTAAACAGAGGATTCACAAAGGAGGAATCCTTAATGGCTGAGAGACACTTGAAGAAAGGCTCAGCATCCTTAATCATAAGAGAAATGCAACTTAAGAAGACTCTGAGATTCCACCTCATACCTGTTAGAATGGCTAACCAAAAGCTCAAATGACAGCACATGTTGGCACGGTTGTGGAGAATGGGGAACACTCCTCCATTGCTGGTGGGAGTGCAAGCTTGTACAACCACTATGGAAATCAGTCTGGTGATATCTTAGAAAATTTGGAATAGCTCTACCTCAAAACTCAGCCATACCACTTCTGGGTATACATCTAAATGATTCATCACCAAATCACCAGGAAGTTTCCTCATTTATGTTCATAGCTGCCTTATTTGTAATAGCTAGAAACTGGAAACAACCTAGATGTCCCTCAACCGAGGAATGGATATGAAAACTGTGGTACATCTACACAATGGAATACTGTTCAGCCATCAGAAACAACAAAGTCATGCAATTTGCAGCCAAATGGATGGAACTAGAGAAGCTCATCCTGAGTGAGCTAACCCAGACCCAGAAGGGTGCTATGGCATCTATTCACTTATAATAGGATTTTAGCCATATAGTACAGGATAACTATACTACAACCAATGCACCAAAAGGGAACATGAACATAGACTTTGCTTCCTGTCAATGAGACACTTTTCCCTAATGATACTGCCTTGTAGGCCCCCCAGTGTATGAGGAGGCTCTTGTCCCTTCCCTTATATGACTACTGAACTGGGGCAGGGGACTGTCATGTAGGGACACTCCACTCGAAAGGAGTGGGATGGAAGGGATAGTGGATAGAGGTTGGGAGGGCAGGACTGGGAGGGATGGAAAGAGGGCACTGTGATGAAAATGTAACCTTAATAAATAAATAATAAAAAAATCACTTCTGGAAATTTTTATATAAAGGTTTAGGTAGACAAAAGATGGCACATAGCCTTGATATTTAAATTGTTTGTTTATGCTTTCTTAGATTTTATCATCAGATTGGAGAGATGGCTCTGCCATTGGAGGCTAGGCTCACAACCGAAAATATAAGATTTTATCATCAATGTCAAACATACATGGCTTGTTACTTTATTCTTTTTTTTTTTTTTTTTTTTGGTTTTTCGAGACAGGGTTTCTCTGTGTATCCCTGGCTGTCCTGGACTCGCTTTGTAGACCAGGCTGGCCTCGAATTCACAAAGATCCGCCTGCCTCTGCCTCCCAAGTGCTGGGATTAAAGGCGTGCGCCACCACCGCCCGGCTTTGTTACTTTATTCTATTCCAGAAACTGTAGAATGATATTGTGTTGGCCTAACAGTAAATGAAATTACAAAATGTACAAAGACATAGTTATTTTATGAACATCTCTATGGCAACATCAATGTAATTATAAGATAGAATTTTGTTTTAAATGACAATAAAATATATTTAATTATACTTTGCAGATAAATTCATAACATTTTTAATATTTGTAAGTGCATTGGTCAAAGGCAAAAATGCAATAAGAAACAGATGTTCCATGTCTTACATTTTTCAGCACCAAAATGTTATGGTGACTTTAAACAGCAAGGAGGCTGCCAGAATGTGAGTTTGTCACATCTCTAGGTTGGTTATCTATGTGTATCTATTTTTTCATTAGTTAATGTTTTATCTTCCAGTTTATTAAGTTTTATTGCTTAATAATACCTACTTGTGATTATATTAGAAATGGTGACAAAATATAAATCCACTGCTAAGTTTCCAGGTTCATAAGTAAGCAACTGGATAGTAATATAGGGTAAGGGACTGAGGGGTATTATACCATTTAAATTAATATTATCTGCACATATAGCAGTACCCAGTATTTAACAAAGACTGTTCAGAAATAAAGTCTTAAAGCAGGGAGATCAGGAAGTACCTCTCATAATATAATTCTCCATCCAGACAGAGACCTACAAAATATCA
This sequence comes from Lophiomys imhausi, assembly GCA_907164525.1. Taxonomy (NCBI): domain Eukaryota; kingdom Metazoa; phylum Chordata; class Mammalia; order Rodentia; family Muridae; genus Lophiomys; species Lophiomys imhausi. The sequence goes on along the minus strand of CAJQZJ010034157.1, from coordinate 3,649,158 downwards.
GAAACTGATAGAGTAGAATACCATGTTATGTCATCACAAGAGTTTGATGAACATTTCAATGCAGTAAACAGATAATGCATAGCATAAAAAGTGATATTCAGATGGAGAAGTAGAAGGATGGAGGCACATGAAGGATTAAAAGTAAAATTACCAGTTAGTGGAAATGGCCACTGCCAGAGAACAAGACAAATGTCTTTGGGTTAACAGTCAAGAGAACATGTTGGAATGCCTAAATGAACACATGCATCCATTTAAACTGTGTGGGCTTAAAGGTTCCAATTATTACTTTCCATCTTTTCTTGGGATACTAATTATTTAATAAAAATAAATTTTTATTATAAATTCAGGAACTAACTTGAGTCTAAAAGGACTATAAATAATGTGTCAAATTAAAACTCATGTAAATTTATAACAATATAAATGTCAAAACCTGTTTTTCTTTATCAAATAATCGGAATCCATTTATAATTCTTGGATACTTCCTAGGAGAATATGATTCATATTTTACCAACTCTGGCTAAAATGGTTATCATTTCAATCATATCAAGATTCAGTTAATACAGTTTTATTAATCATTTAAAAGTTTTTGTTGTTGCTTTTGTTTGTTTGTTTGTGGTTTTTCAAGATAGGGTTTCTCTGTGCATCCCTAGCTGTCCTGGACTCACTAAGTATACCAGGCTGGCCTTGAATTCACAGAGACCCACCTGCCTCTGCCTCCTGAGTGCTGGGATTAAAAACGTGAATCACCAAGTCTAGCAATTCATGGCAGCTGTGAACTGCCATGTGAGTGCTGAGATTTGAACCCTGGACCTTTGGAAGAGCAGCTAGTGCTCATGTAATCTGTACAAAAGCCATTTAAATCTTCCAAAGCTGTGCTCGATTAGGCAGCACATATACTAAAATTGAAACAACTTGAGAATATTAGCATGGGCCCTGCGCAAGGATGACAAGAAAATTTGTGAAACATTCCACATTTTTGTTACCTGTTAGTGGGACACTTTGCCCTAGATAAGCTTCCACGTAGGCCCTCAATGCAAGAGGAAGCTCTTAGGCCTCATATGACTGATGAATTTTTGGGGCTGATATTTGAGGGCACCCCACATCAGAGGAGTAGGATAGGAGTAGGGGGATAGAGAGTGAGATGGTGGGACCAGGGAGGGTGCTCTGATGGAGATGTAAGTTGAAGTAATAAATAAATGTAATAATAATAATAAAACAAAAAACTTTCAAAGTCAAATTGGGCAAAATATAGTTGAATTAGTAAACTATTGTCAATAATTTAAACTGTCCTTATAAATTCAGTAATTAAAATTGCTAGTGAGTTAAACTGGTAACTACATGAGGCAAGCTATATTTTTTAAACAGAATACATTTCTCACATATATCAATGTAAAGTAACAATAGTGAAATAAGTTACCCAATTCTTACTTGAATCAGACAATTGTCTAAGCTTTAATGCAATGCAAGCATTTTTTTGCTTCAAAGGATACACAAAATCTTGCAGTGATTATATAAACTACTCCTAGCATTACTCCTATAAGACTTTGTGATAAAGGCTGATTATATATATTTAATTCATCTGCAGGAGCTTTCTTAGCCCATCATATATGAAATTACAGTCTGAGTTGGATTACACTACTTATTTTTCTTTGACAATTCTTTGCTGAATGTGTCTTTTCTTTTTTCTTTCAAAATTTTAATCTGCTCTGATGAGCCATATCAACTATTGTAAATTTTAGCACTCTTGTCTTGCTATGACTTTCCATGACCTATTGCTATATGGGAAGTCTATGGGGACCTTCAGTGAGTCTCTTGAACTACACTCATTAACAGACAAAATTATTCTTGGTAATTGGTGTCAGTTATCTTAGCTCACATGACACCATCTTCATTCTTCTTCATTTCATTGACTTAAAACAAGAAATATTAATAGTGCGAGACAACATCAGAACTCAATTAATTAAAACAATGACAATGCCCATTTGAATTCTAAACTCTGGGGTACTTAAATATTTAATATAGCACATGACCCCAGTAACCATTGTTTTTGTTATTTTTTATTTTTTTTCCTTTATTTTTTATTTCTTCAAGTTACATCTCAATCACAGTCCCCTCCCTATTCCCCCTCCAGTCCCACCCTCCCACCCTCAACCCCCCATCCTCTTCCCTTTTTTTTTCCTTTTAGGTTTAAGGTATATCTTATTTCCCCCTACAGTTTTCCCTTTCAGTCCAACAAATGGCTCTTTCTCTTATAATAACAAATACAATACAGTACAACAGAGGTAATTAGGCCACAGTTATGAGGGTTATATGGCTTAATGTACATTCTCAATGACCAGTCCATATGTATTTGGTACCTGTCTTTAACATTCTACTGTCTAAACATCTCCATGAGTTTAAAGGTCTATATCTGACTCGACATTCATACTAATTGCAACACAATTTTAAAAGTATCTTCTTATATCTGTAACACTCTCTTGACTCCTAAACAACTCAAAATTTAATTATGAGACTCTATCTGGTCTTCAACCACCTCAGAGACCTGAGAGGGATAAATATATCTGATTTTATAGGAAGTACAGGGCCTGCAGCTTCCCAAACTAAGAAATGTCATACCTGTGGTTGCCTGGACAGTTCCCTTTTTCTCTCCATACATTACAGCATCGATCTTCAGTCATTTGGCCCCATTTCTCTGACAGACATTGAATGTAGAGCAGGGGTTATGAAGGACTTACCTACCCTGTCTTGGCAGAGCTACGCTGTCGACTTACCTGCTTCCAGGTTTTGTCCTTTTTGGACAGCATTCTGTCTACAGTTGGGGCAAGGGGCTTTTCCTACCAAGAGATAGGCTTGCTACTAATTCAATCATCTCCCACTGGAGATTCTTCGATGCTCATCTTCTACTTGGAGGAGAATAGGGGGTGCTGTCAGGAGTTGATATGTCTTGATATAAAAAACCTAAAGTTACGAAACCATCTTTGAATGCCATATTCTGCAGATCTCTTGAGGTTTTTGCAGAGGCCCTATCTATCTCTTAGATTAGGGTAAGCAGATGTTGCTTGTCTCTTGCTGGTTTATTTCTGATTAGCTTAGAAAGTAACTATAATAGGCTGTCATAGTAACTAACTGAATGACCGGCTTGTATAACCATTAGTTTGCATTCCTTAATTATCCTAAACAGTTTATGACAATTAGTAGTAAAAGGCCAAAACATCACATTTCATTATTTTCTTTACCTCCTAACCCTTTCATCCCATTTCTTTGGGGTGGGGTGTCCTTATATAACAGTCCCTCATCTCAGTTGAGAGGTCATATGAGGGCCAAGAGCCTCTACATTCATTGGGGATCTATGAAGCAGTACCATCAGTGAAAAGTGTCTCGTTGCCCTGGAGAGAAAACTACTAAACAAACAAACCAATAAGCATACAATAGATAAAAAAGACTAAAAAATAGAAAAAATATAACTAATATATAAAAAAATAAAGAAAGAATAAAAATTAAAAATAAGAAGTCTATGTCCCAGTTCCCTTTGGTGTGTTAGTTGTAGTATCGATATCTTCTACTATATAGCTAAAATCCTACTATAAGTGAATAGATGCCATATGTGTCCTTCTGAGTCTGGGTTAGTTCACTCAGGATGAGCTTTTGTAGTTCCATCCATTTGGCTGCAAATTGCATAATTTCATTGCTTCTGATAGCTGAATAATATTCCATTGTATAGATGTACCACAGTTTTTTGACCCATTCTTCGGTTGAGGGACATCTGGGTTGTTTCCAGTTTCTAGCTATTACAAATAAGGCTGCTATAAACATAGATGAGGAAACTTCCTTATGATTCCGTGAAGAGGCATTTGGGTGTATACCCAAAAGTGGTATGGCTGGGTCCTGAGGCAGAGCTATTCCAAGTTTTTTAAGATATCGCCAGACTGAACTCCATAGTGGTTGCACAAGCCTGCACTCCCACCAGCAATGGAGTAGGGTACCCCTTTCTCCACACCCTCGCCAGCATGTGCTGTCATTTGAGTTTTTCATCTTAACCATTCTGACAGGTGTGAGATGAAATCTCAGAGTCGTCTTGAGTTGCATTTCTCTGATGATTAAGGATGTTGAGCATTTCTTCAAGTGTCTCTCAGCCATTAGGGATTCCTCCTTTGTGAATTCTCTATTAAGCTCTGTCCCCCATTTTTTGATTGGATTATTTGGTTTCTTGGCATTTAATTTCTTGAGTTCTTTGTAGATTTTGGATATTAGCCCTCTGTCAGATGTGGGGTTGGTGAAGATTTTCTCCCAGTCTGTAGGCTGCCGTTTTGTTCGAATGACAGTGTCGTTTGCCTTACAGAAGCTTTTCAGTTTCATGAGGTCCCATTTATTGATTGTTGATCTCAAGTCCTGAGCTGTTGGTGTTATGTTCAGGAAGTTGTCGCCTGTGCCAATTAGTTCGAGGGTTTCTCCCACTTTTTCTTCTAGTAGATTTAGTGTGACCGGCCTTAGGTTAAGGTCATTCTTTGACCACTTGGACTTAAGTTTTGTACAAGGTGATAAGTATGGGTCTAACTTCATTCTTTTACAAATGGACATCCAGTTGGACCAGCACCATTTGTTGAGGATGCTGTCCTTCTTCCATTGTGCCGTTTTGGCTTCTTTGTCAAAAATTAGGTGGCCATAAGTGTGTGGGTCTATTTCTGGATCTCAATCGATTCCATTGATCTACTGGTCTGTTTCTATACCAATACCATGCTGTTTTTACAACTATTGCTCTGGAGTACAGCTTGAAATCTTGGATGGTAATACCTCCAGATGTTTTTTTTTTTATTATTATTGTACAGGATTGATTTAGCTATTCTGGGCTTTTTGGTGTTCCATATGAAATTGAGACTAGCTCTTTCCAAGTCTATAAAAAATTGTGTTGGTATTTTGATAGGAATTGCATTGAATCTATATATTGCTTTTGGTAGGATAGCCATTTTTATTATGTTGATCCCACCTATCCATAAGCATGGAAGATCTTTCCATCTTCTAAAGGCCTCTTCCATTTCTTTCTTCAAGGGCTTGAAGTTCTTGTTGTACAGGTCCTTTACTTGCTTGGTTAGAGTTACCCCTGTGTATTTTATGTTGTTTGTGGTTATTGTGAAGGGAGTTGTTTCCCTTATTTCTTTCTCAGCCCATTTGTTTGTTGTATAAAAAAGGGCTTCTGATTTTTTTGAATTAATTTTGTATCCAGCCACTTTGCTGAAGGTGTTTATCAGCTGTAAGAGTTCTCTGGTGGAATTTTTGGGGTCGATTATGTATACTATCATATCATCTGCAAATAGGGATAATTTGACTTCTTCGTTTCCGATGTTTATCCCCTTGATGTCCTTTAGTTGTCTTATTGCTCTAGCAAGAACTTCAAGTACTATATTGAAGAGATATGGTGAAAGTGGAAATCCTTGTCTTGTCCCTGAGTTTGGAGGAAATGCTTCAAGTTTCTCTCCATTTAATTTGATATTGGCCACTGGCCTGCTGTATATTGCCTTTATTTTTTCTAGGTACGGTCCTTGCATGCCCGTTCTCTCCAGAACTTTTAGCATGAAGGGGTGTTGGATTTTGTCAAATGCTTTTTCTACATCTAGCGAGATTATCATGTGGTTTTTTTCTTTCATCTTGTTTATATGGTGAATGATGTTGATAGACTTTCGTATGTTGAACTATCCCTGCATCCCTGGGATGAAGTCTACTTGATCATGGTGTATGATACTTTTGATGTGTTCTTGAATTCGGTTTGCTAGTATTTTATTAAGTATTTTTACATCTATGTTCATGAAGGAGATTGGTCTGAAGTCCTCTTTCTTTGTTGGTTCTTTGTGTGGTTTAGGAATCAGGGTGAATGTGGCCTTGTAGAATGAGTTTGGCAATGTTCTTTCAGATTCTATTTTGTGAAAGAGTTTGAAAAGTATTGGTGTTAGCTCCTCTTTGAAGGTCCGGTAGAATTCTGTGCTAAAGCCATCTGGCCCTGGGCTTTTTTTGGTTGGGAGATTTTTAATGACTGTTTCTATTTCCTTAGGGGTTATAGGGCTGTTTAATCTGTTTATCTGATCTTGATTTAGCTTCAGTAGTTGGAATCTATCAAGAAAATTGTCCATTTCACTTAAGTTTTCAAATTTGGTGGAGTATAGATTTTTAAAGTAGGATCAAAATAGTCTATGGATTTCCTCAATGTCTGTTGTTATTTTCCCTTTTCATTTCTGATTTTGTTGATTGGGGTTTTCTCCCTCTGTCTTTTAGTTCATTTGGCTAAGGGTCTGTCTATTTTGTTGATTTTCTTGAAGAACCAACTCTTGGTTTCTTTGATTCTTTGTATAGATCTTTTTGTTTCTAAGTTGTTGATTTCAGCCCTAAGTTTGATGATCTCCTGCCTTCTGCTCCTCTTGGGAGTGTTTGCTTCTTTTTTTTCCAATTCACCCAGTTTAGCTGTTAATTCGCTAATATGAGCTGTCACAATTTTCTTTTTGAAGGCACTTAGTGCTATGAACTTTCCTTGTAGCACAGCTTTCATTGTGTCCCATAGGTTTGGGTGTGTTGTGTCTTCATTTTCATTGGATTTTAAGAAGTCTTTGATTTCCTTCATTTCTTCCCTGACCCAGTGGTCCTCTAGTAAAGAGTTGTTCAATTTCCATGTGAGTGTAGACTTTCTGTTGATTCTTTTGCTTTTGAAGTCCAGCTTTATTCCATGGTAGTCTGATAAGATACAAAGGGTTATTTCAGTTTTCTTGTATTTGTTGAGGCTATCTTTGTGTCCAACTATATGGTCGATTTTGGAGAAGGTTCCGTGAGGTGCTGAGAAGAAGGTGTATTCTTTTGTGTTTGGGTGAAACGTTCTGTAGATATCTGTTAGGTCCATTTGGTTCATAATATATGTTAGACTCATTATTTCTCTGTTTGGCTTGTGTCTTGATGATCTGTCCATTGTTGTGAGTGGGGTGTTGAAGTCTCCCACTACTAATGTGTTGTGATCGACGTGCGCTTTAAGTTTTAGAAGTGTTTCTTTTACGAAAGTAGGTGCCTTTGTATTTGGGGCATAGATGTTCAGTATTGAGATGACCTCTTGGTGGATATTTCCTTTAATGAGTATGTAATGCCCTTCTCTGTCTTTTTTTATTAACTTCAATTGGAAGTCTAATTTGTTTGTTATTAGGGTGGCTACTCCAGCTTGTTTCCTGGGTCCATTTGCTTGGAAAACCTTTCCCCAGCCCTTTACTCTGAGATAGTGTTTATCTTCAATAGTGAGGTGTGTTTCTTGTATACAGCAAAAAGATGGGTCTTGTTTACAGATCCAGTCTGTAAGTCTGTGTCTTTTTATTGGCGAGTTGAGTCCATTGATGTTGATGGATATTAGTGACCAGGGGTTGTTATTTCCCATTATTTTGGTATAGCTGGCTGTCTTGTGTTTCTCTTTTGTTTAATTGCTGTGGAGGTTTCTATTTCCTCTGTTTTCTTGGGTGTAGTTATCTTATCTGGGTTAGAATTTTCCTTCTAGGATCTTCTGTAGGGCTGGGTTTGTGAGGAGATATTGTTTGAATTTGATTTTGTCATGGAATATCTTGTTTTCTCCTTCTATGTTGATAGAGAGTTTTATTGGATATAGTAGACTGGCTGGGCACCTATGTTCTCTTAAGGCTTGTAGGACATCTTTCCAGGCCCTTCTAGCTTTTAAAGTTTCTGAGAAGAAGTCAGGTGTGATTCTGATGGGTCTGCCACTGTATGTGACTTGGCCTTTTTCTCTTAAAGCTTTTAATATCCTTTCTTTGTTCTCTACATTTGGAGTTTCTATTATTATGTGGTGAGTGGAGTTTCTTTTCTGATCTAATCTGTTTGGTGTTCTGTAAGCCTCTTGAATTTTTACTGGCATCTCTTTCTTTAAGTTTGGTAAGTTTTCTTCTATGATTTTGTTGAAGATATTTCCTGGACCATGGAGTCGGGAGTCTTCTCTTTCCTCTATGCCTATAATTCTTAGGTTCTGTCTTTTCATTGAGTCCTTGATTTCTTGGATGATGTGTGTGAGAGATTTTTTAGCTTTCTCATTTTCTTTGGATGTTGTACTGATTTCTTCCATTGAATCTTCCATGCCTGAGATCCTGTCTTCCATCTCTTGTATTCTATTTTTCATACTCACATCCGTAGTTCCTGTTCTCTTCTCTTGATTCTCCATTTCCTCTTTTAACTCTGACTGTGTTTTCTTTATTTTTTCCATTTCTATTTTCATGTTTTGAATGGTAGTGTTCGCTTTGTACATTTCCTTCTCCAGTTTGCTTGTTTTTGTCTGGAGATCTTTCATTGCTTTATCCTTTTCCTGTTCAAGATGGGTCACCTTGGCTTGGAGCTCTTTAATGATGTTATCTGTTGTTTTGACTTGTAAGATTGTGATTTCTTTGAATTCCTTCATAGTTTTAAGTTCTTCTTGAAGGGACTTTATCACTTTCCATACTGTAGAATTGTCATCATTTTCATGTGTTTCAGTTGTGGTGAGGTGGTTCGGGCTGGATGGAATAGCGTTGTTTTCTTTTGTTGGAGACATTTCGCTCTGTTTTTTTATTTTATTTTTTTTTTTGGTCTGGGGCCTCTGGCCTTGTGGAATTTGCTGTCTTCTGGACTTGGGTCCAAAGGGAGCACTGTGGTGTAGGATTCGAGTTGCTTTACTCCACCCCTATAAGGTGAATCATTCAGTCCCACCTCCCATGTGGGGACCTAATTAATTCAGGTTGCCGAGCTGTTTACAAGTAAGCTCTGATTCCCCACCAGAAGGGCCTGTACTACTACATAAGAACGGTAGACGACCATTTCAAATATCTCGCACTTTGCCTGGGGTTGGTTCCTGTAGCGGGTAAGTCTGCAGTTCAGCTGCAGTAGCCTTGCTGCTCCCGCGGCTTGGAAACTGGCCAGTGACGTCACAGACTGCAATCTGTGGTCTGAAGGCACTTTGCAGAGGTTCTCCCGCTCACTTCCAAGGGTTGCAACCTTTTGCTAGATAATTGAATCATCTGTGTGAGACCTGGGAGTGCCCAGCAAGGTGGGGATTATCTCTGCGTGGTTTCTGAATCTGCCAGCTGGGTATTAGGTTGGAACTTACTGGGGATTTCTCCTTTTGGGGGGATGGGTTATCCTGATTCCCAGGTCCAGAGGCTTCCTAGTGTGTCCGAGATTTGGAAGGGGCGTCCTGCCCAGGCTTCTTCCATGGTCCCTGTGTAGCTGGGTGAGATTTAGAAGGGGTCGTGCCCTTTTTACAGTGTCCTGGAACAATTGCCGCCTTGTGATTTTTGACCCCAAAATCAAAATACGTCAGTGCTGGCCGCCACCATCTTGGATCCCCCGTAACCATTGTTTTTATAATTTTGATCACTCAGTAGACTTAATAGCCAAATTACTATGTGATGTAAAGCCAATTTTGTCTGTCTGTCAACATTCCACACATGAGTTCAGTATAGGACTCCTATTAACTTGAAGGTGAGCTTGATTTAATTTTTATTCCTAAGGACAATTTCCACTTGTTGACCCATTTATTGATAGCTCTTCTGTGAAAGTTCACATAAGCCTCTATTTGGCCTATGACCAACCAGCTCGTCAACCCAATAGTTACAAATTTGAAATCTTCTACACATTTATCCTTCACCAGAACTAGTCACATTTTCCAACAGGGCTTCTCACTCAAATGTGCCTCTTCTTAAAGTCTGTCTAGACCACATCTATTCAGAGATAGATGCAGTATTGATTTCTCCTATCATGGTAGAACATGCAAGAAAAGCCTCATTATCTTTCTCCTCAATTAACTAGAGATGGTAAATAGTCTTTTAGCCACAAATGTGATAAGAGGACAGAAAAAGATATAGAGATCTGTGAGAGCTGCCTTAATTCTTTTTCCTTATCTATGGTGTTATATATGACATATATACACCCATATGTAATACATATACAATTATATAATTATTTTTCATGATCAACTGTAGCCAGAAATGTGTAATGGAAGAATATCAGAAAGCATCAGTTCAAGAGTTTCAACTTCCATGGTATTCGGATTCTAGGTAGAAAGGCATACTACACCCCTTCTGGGATGTGAGTTTTCTCTTTAGGCAGCATATCCATCTGATAGTTACTGCCTGATTGTAGTCACAAAATAGCGAGGTTATTAGATGCTTGCAATGTTAGGGCTCAGTTGTCCTTTAGAAGTAGTTTAATTTTACATTACAATGCCTGCCCATCTCACTTTCCCCTGAAATCATCATAGGTCACACCATACCATAACAAGAAAGGTGAATGTAGTGTCATATGCTCTTTGGAGAATAATAACACATTTATAGCTTACAAGTAGTTGTTAAATTTTCTTTTTTAAAATTTATTTATTTATTGCTTCAGGTTACATCTCCATCACAGTACCCTCTTTTCACCCCTCCCAGTCCCGCCTTCCCACCCTCTACCCCCTATCTCTTCCATCCCATCCCTCTGGAGTGGAATGTCCCTACATAACAGTCCCCTGCCTCAGTTCAGCAATCGTTTGAGGGCCAAGAGCCTCCTCATACACTGGGGGCCTACATGGCAGCACCACTAGGGAAAAGTGTCTCATTAAAGGTAACAAACTCTATGTCCATGTTCCCTTTGGTGTGTTGGTTGTAGTATAAATATCTTATCCTGTACTATATAGCTAAAATCTTACTATAAGTAAATAGGTCCCATTTGCATCCTTCTGAGTCTGGGTTAGCTCAGTCAGGATGAGCTTCTCTAGTTCCATCCATTTGGCTGCAAATTGCATGATTCCGTTGTTTCTGATGGCTGAATAGTATTCCATTGTGTAAATGTATCACAGTTTTTTAATCCACTCTTCATTTGAGGGACATCTGGGTTGTTTCCAGTTTCTAGCTATTACAAATAAGGCAGCTATGAACATAGATGAGGAAATTTCCTGTGGTTTGGTGAGGAATCATTTAAATGTATACCCAAAAGTGGTATGTCTGTGTCCCCGAGGCAGAGCTATTCCAAGTTTTCTAAGATATCGTCAGACTGTCCTCCATAGTGGTTGCACAACCCTGCACTCCCAACAGCAATGGAGGAGGGTTCCCCTTTCTCCACATCCTCGCCAGCATGTGCTGTCATATGAGCTTTTGATCTTAGCCATTCTGACAGGTGTGAGATGGAATCTCAGAGTGGTCTTCAGTTGCATATCTGTGATAATTTAAGATGCTGAGCATTTTTTCAAGTGTCTCTCAGCCATTAGGTATTCCTCCTTTGTGAATTCTCTGCTTAGAGTTTTCCCCATTTTTTGATTGGATTATTTGGTTTCTTTTCATTTAGTTTCTTGAGTTCTCTGTAAATTTTGGATATTAGCCCTCTGTTAGATGAGGGGATGGTGAACATCTTTTCCAAATCTGTAGTTTGCCCTTTTGTTGGAATGGCAGTGTCTTTTGCCTTACAGAAACTTTTCAGTTTCATGAGGTCCCATTTATTGATTATTGGTGTTAGGTCCTGAGCTGTTGGTGAACTATTCTGTTCAGGAAGTTGTCACCTGTGCCAATGAGTTCGAGGGTTTTCCTCACTTTCTCTTCTAGTAGATTTAGTGTGTCAGGCCTTATGTTAAGGTGTTTGATCCACTTGGACTTAAGTTTTGTACAAGGTGATAAGTATGGGTCTAATTTCATCCTTTTACTTGTTGACATCCAGTTGGACCAGCACCATTTGTCGAAGATGCTGTCCTTTTTCTATTGTACTGTTTTGGCTTCTTTGTCAAAAATTAAATGACCATAGGTGTGTGGGTCCATTTCTGGGTCTTCAATTCTATTCCATGGATCCAATGGTCTGTTTTTATACTAGTACCGTGCTGTTTTTATTATTATTGCTCTGTAGTACAGCTTGAAATCTGGGATGGTGATACCTCCAGATGTTTTTCTTATTGTACAGGATTGATTTAGCTATTCTGGGTTTTTTATTGTTCCATTTGAAATTGAGAATAGCTTTTTCCAACTCTATAAAGAATTCTGCTCATATTTTGATAGGAATTACATTGAATCTGTATATTGCTTTTGGAAGGATGGCCATTTTTATTATGTTGACCTACCTATCCATGAACATGGGAGACCTTTCCATCTTCTCATGTCCTCTTCAATTTCTTTCTTCAAGGACTTGAAGTTCCTGTTTTACAGGTCTTTTACTTGCTTGGTTCGAGTTACCTCCAGCTATTTTATATTGTTTGTGGCTATTGTGAAGGGAGTTGTTTCCCTGATTCCTTTCTCAGCCCATTTATTTGTTGTATAAAGAAGGGCTTCTGATTTTTTTGAATTAATTTTGTATCCAGCCACCTTGCTGAAGGTGTTTATCAGCTGTAAGAGTTCTCTGGTGAAATTTTTGGGGTCGTTTATGTATACTATCATATCGTCTGCCAATAGGGATAATTTGACTTTTTTGTTTCCAATTTAACTTAGTACTTACTGTCACTGATTTAACAATTCAGCATTTTTGACACTGTGTGTTTATAGGAGTTAATACATCACATAAGTGTTGGCATTATCTATGTACTTGTATTGGGACATATCCCAGAGCATAAAGAAGGACTAGTGTACATGAAAGTTGTTCTCCATGCTTTATATATTACTTGTACCGACTCTATCCCTTTAATTGAGAGGATGTATTTAAAAATGGGCTGCTGACTATACTATACTGACTACAACTGTTTTAATAGTATGATGTATCATATAAAAAGACATTCATGGTAGAAGATTGAGGTTGCCTTGTGAGGGTTGTCACTGTTAGGCCTTCAATATTTCCTGGACATTCAGAGCAACCTTGCCACTTTAACAACAAAACATAGTTACTGATAAAAACAAATTTCAATGTTTAAAATTCCTATTTGATTTCTCTGTTCTGTATCTTATAAGGGCTTTTACTCAGAGAATCCTATTTTCTACAGAAGCCTGGTATATCAAATATGCAGTGCTAACAGATAATCTAACTTCAAGAACATCTGGATTACTGTATTGTGGACCCAGCTCACAGATGTCTCAATGCTAACATCACTCAGAACTGGACTGTGTATGTTCGATCCAGTGTGTGCATTAGGACAGTTATCACACATGATGTCATGTTTCATTTATTGCTTATTGTGCCTCTACTACTCACTGGACAGTAAATCATCTTCTCTTTCAGTGGAAGAGTTGGAGATGGCAGGCACCTGTGAAGCATTTCCTGGTTAGGAAAACTATGAATTGTTTATCCCTCACCCTCTTGTTTGCATGCCACTATGTTTTTTGTGCACCTGTCTTATTCTCAACATTCCAGCTACAGTCATATAAGACTTATATAAAGAAACTGTCTTATATATGTATATAAATCATTGCTGTGTAGTGTTTGATGTCAAATTATTTAAGTTGCAGTGAATGACTACATGAACATTCAGTACTGTCTTGATATGTGAAGTGTAAATATGATTTTTTTTCTCTTTTAAATGGAGACAAATTAATTCAATGTTCTTAGGTGAGGAAATGCAAAGATAATATTTTCCAGGTCAAGCATCAGATACTTAGTTCCAGCTCTAGCACCGATTTGCCTCAATTATACTCACATCATGAAAAGAATTTGCATTTGACATAAATCTGTCAATATTTTTCACTTTTGGATTCAGGTTTGGAAATAGACAACTAGCTAGTAATTAGCTGGCATTAGAAAAAAATTCACCACCTCTGAGGTTTTCAGATTTTTTTTTTAATAATTCTAGACTCTTTCAGGGTAAGATATTGTCTTCAATGCATTTTTTCCAGGCTAGGAGATGGGTTCTCATATACCAGGTCTTCCTGGAAACTCTTCAGCAATAGTAGTTCTAAAAATATTCATTTAAACAACTGGTTTCTACTTCCACTACATATACGGACTTGGAAGGTAGTACATTTAAGTTTCCCATGCATAGTGGGAATATTAAGAAAATATCTAGGACAGGTCTGGAGAGACAGCACAGTTGGTAAAATGCTTGCCAAGTAAGCATGAGGACTTAAACTTTTGTCCCCGACACCCACCTAAAAGCTTGCATGACAGAATAACCCCAAGGCTGGGACAGAGACCACCGAATCTCTCTTAGGATCACTCTGCAGAATCGACCTGAGCTGGTGAGCATTAGGTAGAGTGAGACATCATGTCTCATAAAGTAAGGTGGGAAGTGTTTGAAAACGATGCCCAGTGTGGATGTCAGACCTCACATGCACATGGGTGCATGAGCAACCATACGCACCTGCACATAGATATACACATAACTGAAACAAATAATAAACAAGATATAAGGGGCAGAAGTGATATCTATTAACTGATGTTCTTAAGAGCACTCAGTTTAGTGATTGTTACACATATCTAAGTATGCCATCTGGCTTGGCAACTTATGGTTAACTTTCTTTCTCCAATTCACATGACTCCTTGACAGGTGTTGGAAAATCTCAGTAAAATTTAGAGGAAAAATTTCAGAATATACTTTGAACTATGTTTTTCATAAATGAGTCTGTTTCTGCCTTCAGTTAATATATCCAATTTTGTGTGTGGAAAGAGGATGTCAGACCTGGGTTACTAATTACTAATTCTAATTAATTACTTGTTAGACCACATTTCAGGATCAATCTGAAGCCTAGAAAACAATGATTCCACAGGAGCTCCTCTGGCCTCTATTTACATTTTAATTTCACTCAGAGATCCCCAAATCAGACTTGGGAGTTCACTGGATCTCTTCTCCCTTCTTCCTAAGGCTGTTACATTAAATAACCACGTTCACTTTTCCACTATTAATTTGACTTTTTTAATTTGCTTACTGAGCATGGTGGCAGAACCTGGTTTTGGACACAGGCTATATAATCTCAAGTGTAATAGCACACTGGACAAAAATGCTAACCCCGTCTGAAATTGCTGTGCTCAGAAGGTGGAGCAGGTGGGTTTCTGTAACATTGCAACCAGGTTTTCCTTCATAATAACTTACTTGTTATTGGGGTGAAGAGTTAGATCTAGGAGTACAATTTAAAAATAGTCCTGATCTTCCTAGATTTCCTGAAATAATACATTTGCTTTACAATTCTTGTCTCCCTGACCCTTCATGACTTCTTCATATTATCCCAAGGATTTTCTCTGTATTTTTTTTTTGTTCTCTGTGATAATTATATTTTATTTTATGTTACAAAATAAAAACAACAAAATAAAAATCTATCAAGCAAGTTAAAGAAAGAAATGCTTATTTTGTCTCTTCATTTAGAAAGCACACTCCATCATGTTCAGGAAACGGCATGCCTTAGTGAAGAGACTTGCTCTTTTGTTGGTGAACCAAGAGGTTGAGGCATAGACGGAGGCAGCCATAAAATTCATCCGTCTGGTGTCCATACTGCAAATGGGTCCTATGAGCCGAGTAATCAACAACCTTCACATACAAGATTACCAGCTGGAGACGCCAAACATGAGCCTGTGGTTCCGCATTCCTTATTTAAACCATAAACATTGAGTCTGCTATTATTACTTTATTCAGCTTGTTCACTATTATCAGTCTGACCAACAGGAGAAGGTTGAATGTGACTTTGTGCTAATTCAAAGTTGTGACTTCCACCACTGACAGTCAGGATTGTACCAACTCCATGGTACACACCTCCTGCAATTGTAGATGGCTCCTTCAATTTTATTATTGACTGATTTATTTGAGTTGTTAAAATGAGACAACTCGTGGTAGCTTGACCTAATTATGGGAGCACTGAGAAGAAGTTCTAATTGCTTCTAGCTTAAATGAAGAAAGTGCAATAGCCATGTCCAGAAAAACATACAGAGATTTGCCACCGAAGAACTAGTGGACTCAGCTCTGTTAATTCAAGAATTTCAATTCTGATGAGAACTTAGGTTGCTTGAAAAAAATACAATATTCAAGACATGATGACATCTCAATAGATAAGTCTGTAAATAGCATGATCAGAGGACCCAATAAACTGTGTCCAGGCTCTTGAATCACACTGCATTAATCAGGAATCCTGATAGTGATAAATGCAGATCTATGATTAAACAGGTCCTGAGTATATGCTTCATATAAAGAACCAAACAGTATTTTTAAAATGCCTAAGTTAGACAGTCTATATCTTTATGTACATTTACAAAATGATGAAATCAGGCATATTCAATCTTCGCTTCTGTCTTCATTGGTCTCACACCCAATGAATGTTTTTCCATATGTTCCTCACACTGATGCCAAAAACAGTGTCAAGACAGAAGCACCTAAGTTTTTATCCAACGATAACATGCTTTGCATTCCACTCCATCTGGGAGTAACTGGGATCCAACTATAGTCAAAGGAATCTGAAGAGAAGAATGATTAAGTCAGCACTGTTGATGCTCTGATATACTACCCCCATCCTTTTAAAATCAAGACACCGATTCTCAGCTTCATCAAGCTTTACATACTGTGAATCACAAATGAGTCACTAGTTGAGAAGTGTCCTGAACCTAAACAGCTGCTTTACTGTTTATAGCTTAAGTCATGTTGTTTGGAGAGAAGGCTAAAAAGCACCCACAAACAAATTCTCTCTGCCCTTTGCAAGGAAATTTTGACATTGAAATAAAATAAATAAGACCTATTTTCTCTTTCCTTGAACTATGACGTCTCTGCATTTTGCTTTGATTAACAGTGTAAGGTAGAAGAGGTAGCCTGAGATCTCTAAAGCTAGTTTTTAAGTGGCCTTCTAAAAAAGAAACTTCGTAATGTTAGTTGTTTCTATTTTATTTAAGAAATGCTCCTGAGTCTAGAACAAAATAGAATGGTCATCAGATCACAAACATGTGAATGGCTTTGAGACCAAAACAAGACTCACTAGACAGTACACAGAATTGTGGAACAATCATTTTTATTTGAGTTTCTGTGTTTGGGGAAAGCTTGTACTACAATATTTTCAGCTGAAATAGTCCCTTCCCAGGACTACCCTGCCTCCAGGGACTGGGTGAAACAAACGCACAATGCTGGGTTATTTTTCTCAATTAAAACATTTTAAGATATCTCAGAGATGCCCATAAAATCAGATGCCCTCTCTGTGGCAATGCAGCTCAATTCAGTTTCTCACTTTGCTGTTCTCCTTCCTGTTTCCTTAAGCATCTGCTCTTGAGAGAGACTTCATTACTCCCCAACTGTTCCTTATTTGCAAATATGAAATTGTTTCTGACCAACCACAGTGCTCAGTCTTCAGCCCAATGTTTTCTGAAGCTCTATTTATCACATAACTACTTTATACACTTTCTGCTAAGTCCTGAGATAAGCATTAAGTTTCTTTTTGTTATTGCTTTGTGAATGCATTTCCAATAGTCACGGCAAAAAATTCAATAATCAATTTTTTTTCACTATAGTGGCAGTGCTGTAAAGCTTGTCTCTCATTTCTTACCCTGTATAGATCCATCCAATGGCCACATCAGTGATAATTTTCACTATATTAAACATCAACTTGTGCAGTATCGTATTAATTCCCACTTCAGCATAGAGAGTTTTGAGGAATTTATCAGCTAAATTCTAATACAGCCAAGTCATGGCTCTAAGTTCTGTATAGTATCTCAAGAGTCTCTTTAGTTTCAGGCTCTGCAGTTTGGCTACTGACTTATTATGTGAGTATCTATAGTTATTTTCACTCATTCATTTTTTACAATATCCTAGTTGTCTATAATGTGCTATGATTACATTCATACTCCACATTATTATCTTTCCTCCCTCATATCCCAACCATTAATCTTTCTCCTAACTAGTCTCCCCCACACCCTCATATTCTTCATTTTTCTTGTGCCTCCCTTTTGTTCCCATGTAGCTCCTTATGGCCGCAGGTGTGTTCATAATTGAGAAGGCAGGGAACATCAGAGAAGAAAGTGTGGAAGAGCCCAAGGAACAAAAATAGGAGGAAGAGTCCAGGAGGGGGCTGTCCCATTGATATTTTAAAATACCACTACTTTTTGAGCATCTATTCAGTTTATCATTACTTTGGTTATTCATTACATGCAATTTACATGTAGTGTTATTCATTACAGTTGAGGTACTCTTATTTATCTCTGATGATTAATTTAGATGGAAACTAAAATATTATTTTGATTGATAGCAATGTCACATAAAATGTGCTTACAGTTTTACACGTAACAGTTTTATGGATATCTTCTAGAAACTTAAAATATATATATTAGTTTCCATATTATTAATATATTAAGAAAATGTCTATCATTGTATTCTACCTGAATTTCACAGCAAATTTTAGCACTTTTGGATGCCCAATAAATATTTTGTAAGAGACGTGAGGCTTAATTTATGTTTCTGTTTGGCTTTGTTGTTTCATGAATCTGAATTCTCTATTATTTTGAGATTAGTTGCAAATGGCCACAAAGTTTAGCTTGTGTGTGTTTTTATAGTTCATCACTTACAAATATGATGAAATAAACATACTTGTGTATCATTCAGACCACTCATAGAAATCCACCTTTCATTATAATCACAGAAAAATGTATACTTTATAGTAGTTTTGAATTTGTAGAACAGATATAAAGTACTTTATAGGAATAAACTATACCTACTTTTTTATTTTCTCTAAACATATTTATAATTTTTACTAGCCTTCATTTTATTGTCTTTAGGTAAAATTTTTCTCAATCACAAACTGAAATAAGTAGAATTTTTTTCACTAAAATGCATGCTTTCTTTAAAGAAAACCATAAGTACTGATACAAATTATTTTATTTAAAAATAGAACTCTAAAATTTGGAGATGAAAATCTGTTCATAATAGTGAATTTGAAAGAATATTTTAATAATGCATACTAACAAAAATAATCAATTTACAAAGAATTGTATAGAATTATTGACCATGTTAAAGATGATATCTTTATTGACCAACCTTAGAACAATTTTAATTACTTGAAGAAAAAGAAATGCCTATTCTCATACACATAAAATATGTCATTATCATCATTATTGTTGTAATGTGGTACTGCTGTGACCAACCTGCGTATCTCACCAAGTGGAGGATGTAGAGGAATTTAAATCCAGCAGCACGGGTGCTATGATCACATCCAAAGCCTTCTAGGATGATAAAGAAAAGGGGACATATTATTCAATCTACTCTTAATTCTTTTATATTGATACAAAATTAAGGATATATTTGACTACATTGGTATAGATCTTTGTGTATTGATGTAAAATTAAGGTTAACTCTTTTTAAGGTATTGTACCCATGTAGTTCTTAACAATGCAATGTGAAGTTCTAGGCCTTTTGATAGCAACTATCACAAACTGTTCAGGATAATTAAGAAATGAAAACTAATAGTCATTCAAACTTGTCATTTTGTTAGGTACTAGTTGAGTGTATCACAGATGTTTTCTAAGTTAATCAGAAATCAAGTTGCTAAGAGAAAAGCAATATTTGCTTACTCAAGTATATTGAGATTGATAGGTGATTTTCAAAATCCTCAAGAGATCTGTAGAATATGACATTTAAAGATGTTTTCTTTCTTTTTTATTACATTCTAAAAATTAAATTATTTTTCCAAGTTACATCTAGATCACAGCCCCCTCCCTCCTCCCATCCTGGTCTCACCCTCCCTCCCTCTTCCCCATCTCTGTCCTCTCCTCACCTCGGCTGAGGGGAGCCCCCACATATCAAGCCTCCTTGGTTCATCAGTCACATGAGAGCTCAGAGCTTCCTCTTATTCTGGGGCCTGGTATGGCAGCACAGCTAGGGTAAGGTGTTCCACTAACAGGGACCAGGGTCCATGACCCGCTGCCAGGTGGGTGGAGTTTTTCGTAGGATAGTTAGGCTGGTTCCTGTCTCTTTGCATATATGGATTGTGGGATGGCTGTCCTAATATTCATTTATTACTTCCACTTACATCTCCATAACAGTCCCCCGCCTCCACTCCTCCTGGACCTACCCTCCCACCCTCCTCTTAACCTAACCTCCACTTTCTGTTATTCTTCTCTCATCACATCTGGATGTCAACCTACCCTCTCACCACTCCTCCCAGTTCCCCTTCACCTCCCCTCCTTCCAGATCTACTCCTCTGTTTAATGTTAATCCCTTAATTTAGTCTAGTCGCCTCTTTTGAAGCATTGTCTCAAATAGAATCGCATTTCGCAATGACTGATAATAGAGCTTCCAAATATGAGATGGAGAAGGAAACTCACTAAACTGAACCTCTGGTGCTAACATGGCCTTCCAGGCTCAGCTTGCGTTTCCACTCTTATGTCTTACTTTGTTTTTGTTTTTGTTTTTCTTAGACTTGAAGTAAATCCTCAAGCCCTAAAGAGTGCTTGTAAGATAAATAAGTAAATAAGTCTGGTATGTATCTCTGCTCATCAGTTTCTGCCACTAGAAAGATTGAAAGGTATAAAGGAAAGGTATAAAAGATAAAGTACTCACTTTCTGGGTATTTCAGTAAGTAGCTCTCTCTTCACTCATATGAGTAACTAGCTATTCCCTGCATGTTAGTCCTGAGAAACTCAGGGCTCACCAGGAATGATTAAATCTGTGTCTTTATATTAACAACTTTAACATCCACAACATTAAATTCCAGTAGCTTATCACTCCTTAGTGGTACCCTGGCCTACTCTGAAATCAAAGCTTTAAGCTTCCATGCCTTGAAATGAAATTCCATGTTAGATGCTGACATCCTGGAGATGGATGGTCCCCTCTTTTCCAGTGACTATGTGTTGAGAGGCAGTGTTTTACTGTGAGGTGTGACTGCATGGGGCTCATAGATACAATGGTAAACATGCATTCACAATGACCCCTTCATGTGCTAAGGTGTATAGAGAGCTGTAACCCTGCAGAGCAAGTGACTAGCAATTACTGACCTCCACATGGATAAAACAGTGGTTGTGTTATAAAATTATTTGTAGTGTTTTCAAATTCAGCAAAATTAGAGATAAGTTAAAAATATTCAAATTGCTTCAATGAAAGTATATAAGAAAGTGTGTGGAAATAGCAAGCAAAATGTCTGACAATATTCATTATAGAAGCTGTATGACAAAAATTGAAGGCACAGAATTATGAGTGTAATCCCAATATTTGGAAGGTGGAAAAAAGTCCATTGGGAGGTCAACTTAAGTTAAGTCAAATGGAGTAATAACAGCTATTGCCTCAAATCTTTATTATCTTTTTACAGCAAGAGAGTTTTAACCAGAAATACTGGAATAAATGCATTATGTACTATGCTATATAATACACTTAAAGTTTATCTTATTAATATAATTCTAATGAAGTTTTGCATACATTTTTATTGACTTGTGTTAATTGTTCATGTTAATTGGTATAGAGTAATATTTCACCATGTATATTCGAAGGCACTAGTCAAATATAAGCTGTTTTTATTAAAACCACACATTCTGATTCCAAGTCTCTGGAATACGTATTACACAACCAGTTTAACTTCTTAAATTTCTAAATATGATGGGAACATATGGTCCTTGCCTTTCTCTGTCTGACTTTCATTGCTTATATGAGGTTCTCCAGCTCCATCTATTTTCCTATAACTGAAAGAATTTCTTTTTTTCTCTACTGCCCAAAGATGCTCCTCAGTTTACATATGGCCTTCTTCCTTAACACATTTTTCCATTGGTGAGCATCTAGATTTTAGACTGACTCTATATTTTAGGTATTATAAACAGCAGCTTAGTAGTATCATAGGGTTAGATAATTTAGACTTATTTAATTTCATTTAGACATTTATATGGAAATGGGAGATTTGGATCATATGCGACAAATATATTTATTTTTTAAAAATGTCCATACCATTCCTCACTATTTAAAAAGTGGATCAAAACAGAAATATAAGGCCTGAATTATATAACCACCCAATGAAAACATGATAAATATCTTTTTTTGGTAAATATATATAGGTGGGAATACTGTATCATATGATGATGAAGGTTTTCCATGATGGACTACACTGATTTGCATTCCTGAACACTGTAAGTGGCCCTTTACTGCATGTCTTCATCCACACTTATGAGTTTTTATAATTAATACTGAATCTGATGGATTTGGGATGATAGCTCATTTTTTTAAATTTCATTTTCTTGGATATTATTAGTAAATATTCTCTTTTCATAAAATCATTGCCAACTTGTGTCTTCTTTTCTAAGAACACATTTGACAATTTTTCGTTTAAGATTATAATATAAATATAGCAGTCCTCCCTATTCTTTATACTCCCCTCTCCTGCAATGATTTCTGAGCCTTAGTTGTGAAAGTTGTTTTGTAGATTTCTCTATTGGGGATGGTACTGCAACTCTGCATTTGATTGGTTTCAGGCTTTTGGTAATGGTGTCTTTCTATTTCAAAGAGAAACTTCTTTGATGAGAGCTGAGGACTATACCCATATTTGGGTATAAGGACAATAATTAGTTTATAGATAAAGATAAATCTGGCTTAGTAAAGTGGTAATGGTTGTTGTAGATCGTCCTCTAAGATTTATGACTAAACTACCCCTTGGCAGTTAGCTAAGTTTCTAGTACCAGACATCATTTCCCATTTTAAAAGAGGATCTTAAGTCCAAATAGAGAGACGCTGGTTACTGCCCAGATATGTGTGCCACTACTGAACCCTTAGGATTCTCATACCATGCTGGTTGTTGATGTCGTTCACAGCTGTCATAACTGGGTAGGAGTACTTGTTACCTCCTTATTTTGAAGCTTTCATAGATATTTCTGGTACCATGAAAGCTAGTTCTCAAGAGGGACGTTTCCCTGACATTTTCTAACTTGATTATTTCAAGTCCTGCGTATAACAGTATGGTATTTTCAGCAATAAGGTTTTATTTTCAACTTGTAAAAAGTAAACATGGGCTTTATCAATAGTTTATATTGTTTAGGAGCCCATTGGCCATCAAGACATATGTATACTTATATTATCTTTATTTCTATTTTTTGAAAATTTTTCTTGTTTTTCATGAAAATTACAATAATTTTACCAATCCTTTTTAATGACTACACAAAAATCTTTATACTCCAGTAATCATTAAGTCATCACCCAGGGATGTTGTAATTATTATGTCCCCTAACAAGTGGAGACTTCCCTACTACTAGGGATGATCAGTGATATTTAGTTGTATATAGAACATTTTAAATATTATGTTAGAAAACTATTAGTTTTAATAAAATAGTCTATATTTTTTATTTTTCAAGACATGGTTTTCTTGCATAACCTTGGCTGTCAGGTTACTTACTCTGTAGACCAGGCTGGCTTTAAACTCACAGAGATCCACCTGCCTCTGCCTCCCTAGTGCTGGTTTAAAGGTGTGTACCATCATTGCTGGATTAAATCTTTTATTTTTAATTTTTATTCAATCTTTATCAGTTCTAACTGATAAAAATATTTATGTTCATGCAATGAAATGCAAGTTTAAATAAAAATAAACATTCATCATTTATCATTTTTCTATTCTGAAATATCTAATATGGTTTTTGCTGTTATCTCTAGGTTCTATAACAGTCATAAACTGTTCTTCTATTTATTGTAAATTAGTTCTAAATTCTTCTTGCTGACTGTCTGTCTATTTACGTTTGTAGTAGTTTCTGCAAATACTCACCATCTCTTTTGAACTCCTGCTAGTAGCATTGGAGCTCATAAAAACTGAAAAGCACAGAAGGACAAGGTGGTCCACCTTTAATCTCTGTCAAAACTTCATTAGGAAGGTATGGCCCATCTTGGCCATGGGTGCATGCTTCCTTACTACATCTTCACTTGACTTCAACACCCCTGTTACAAGTTTTTCTTACATTTGTTTTCATTTATTCAAATCTTTACTCATTTGTTTCTATCGTTTGTTTCAGTTTTCAGAGTTCTCATTTTGCCTGGTCTGAGATACATCCTGAATTAAAATAAATCTTGAATTAAAATAAAATAAAATAAAATATAGTTTGAGATATATTCTGAATTAAAATAAAAACAAAGAATATGACCAGAATATCATTCTTCTAGATATGGGAATCCTGCTCACTTCATTTTCATATTCCTCTTTCATCTGTCAGGGCCTTTTGGTATTTGCTTTTTATGGATATTATGCACACATAATTTGGCACACAGCATCCGTTTCACTCACAGTTTTAGAGTTCATGTTTTGATGATGTTGTTATCCGGAATCAAGTTGCTCATAAAATCGCTAACGTCATCAGTGAGCTAATTACTGGTACAGCTTTAGCGGATCAGCTTTTCACAGGCTGGGCTATGCTGGCAGAAGGCAGAAGTGGAAGCTTACGAGGGGTCCTTCGTGTCTAAGTTCCTTCTTGAGATCTTTCTGCTTTCAGGCTGCCATAAGATAAGCAGTTTTACCCTGCTGTTCTCTTTTGTTTTAATGTCTCTGCCTCCCCACTGGGCCAGTAACAATGGAGTAATTGGATGATGAACTGAAACCTCAGAACTCACATATCCAAAACTAAATTCTTCCACCCTTAAGTGGTTTTCTCAAATATTTGTCACAATAATAGAAATCTGACTTATGCTCTGGATTTTTATAAATCAAGGTTTTCTGTATTACCACATGGAAAATATTTGTTACAATAGGAAAAGTTGATAAGGTGATGTTATGCATTCTAAATGTTAACTAATTGGTCGTGCTTGCTGTCTGTTACTTTGTTTTCTAATCATTGTCCCTGATTGGGTGAATAAATGCTGAGGCCTGAGATTGGGCAAAGATAGAGGTAGGCTGGACTAAGGTGCAGGCTTCTGAAGCAGAGAGGTTCATGGGTAGAAGAAGCGTCCAGTAGATGAAGTAGGAGAAATCTTCAGGACAAGTAGCTGGAGCAGAAAGGAGGACATACACCAAGGTGTAGAGAAAAGAACATAATTCCACATGGCCTGGAACATTGGCATAGTGTGAAGAATGACAGTCCAAGGGGACATATGTATATATAGGGTCATATTTGGATAATAGAATTATGAGCTAGCTTAGATGGGCTAAGATGTCACAATCCAGGCCAAAGCTTGTTAAAATCAAAATCAATGTGGTGCCTGTGTGCTCATTTGTAATGGCAGGTTAAGGATTAACAGTGGCCATTGACCAATTAAATATAATCTAAATACTGTTTAAATAATTTAATTAGCTTTTTTCTACAAAAAGTAGAGAAGTTAGAGCACTATCTATGAAAACTACTGCAGAACCGTTGGAGAAATAGTAAAAGGGATAAACTCAGTGCACAAAGCCTTGTATGTCAGTTCATAAAATCAGTGACATTTACTTGACATCTTGTTACATGATCTTCTTTATAGCCATACTGCACTGAAAAGTGAACAAAAATGTATATTTCTCCATGAAAATTGCTATTAATACCAAATTATATGTTTCTACCACAAAGCAATAAAATAAAATGGCACTGTAGAGATTAATTATGAATAACGCATCTTATCACGAGTCTATTGGCTGTTGGCTTCTTAAACATCGTTAAAATTCTTAACTGATAACTCTTGTTCATTACAATACTGATAATAAAATCAGAGCCTGCTGGTTTTAACACAGCATTCAGTAGATATAGAAGAAAATGTCATCTTGAAACAGTGTGAGAAAAATGTTAAAATAATGTGGTCAGAAGTTTGTGTACAAGCCCCAAATTTTAGAATTATATTTCCCATTATAATGTCCCTACTAACAACTTATATAGCTATTTTACAAATAGTTGGCTCTCTGTATCATATTCATTTACTGTATTGCTGTGTCATCAAGTTTATAATTATACTGGGAGCTATATTTTCAACTTCCTAACTCTAGCATATCTGCATTATTAAACATTAACACACAGCTTTAAAATATAATGACCCCAAATCAGAATTGTACTCCATTGATATATAGTTTAAAGGTTTCTCCTAACATTCAGCAAAACTCATCCATATTAAATTCTCTAAAATAGTCTTAAAACTATGAAATCAGCTTTCGTAAACAGGACTGATCGTAATCTGAATTCATACCAATATAAATAATGAACATGAATCTATTGAAAGCTGTAAAAAAAAAAAGATTCTACCTACCACCCATCACTGTCTGATGAGTTCTCAAGTTTTTTTTTCTTCAAGTTACATCTCAATCACAATCCCCTCCCTACTCCCCCCTCCAGTCCCACCCTTCCACACTCCTCCCCCTCAACCCCCCATCCTCTTCCCTTCTTTTTTTTTTTTTTTTAGTTTAAGGTATTTCTTTTTCCCCCCCAACAGCTCTCCCTTTCAGTCCAAAAAATGGTTCTTTTTCTTATAACTATAAATACAATACAAAACAACAGAAATAAATAGGCCACAATTATAAGAGTTATATGGCTTAGCATACATTCCCAATGTCCAGTCCATATGTATTTGGCACCTGACTTTAACATTCTACTATCTAACCATCTCCATGTGTTTAAAGTTCTATATCTAACTCAGCTTTCATACTAACTTGCCTCATAATTTTAAAAATATCTTCTTAGATCCAGAACGAACTGTCCAGGCAGCCACTGGTATGTCATTTTTTAGTTTTGGAAGCTGCAGGACCTGCACTTCCTATATAATCAGATATATTTATCCCTCTCAGGTCTCTGAGGTGGGTGAAGAATAGATAGCTAGAGTCTCATAGTTAAATTTTGAGTTGTTTAGGAGTTCTCAGGTTTTTAAATAAAGCTCTCCATTCCTATTTTCACTGTGACTCACCATAGTTTCATCAAGTTTCATTGTCATGTAGCTTCTGAGTTTGTATATCGTTAATTGATCGCAGTGTGTGCAGTCCAGTTAAAAGCATTTTATTCCTCCAACCATACCTTACAAATTGCACTCTAGATCAAGATACCACAGTTTCTATTAACAAACTAGAGTGACAGTAGCTTTCTAAAATGAAAGTCTATGATCTTTTTCATGGCAGTTCATAGGAAATGGCTAAAAATTTTAACAAGAATTAATTAATTAATTAATTTTCAGTAGGTAAAGTGACTTTACCATCTTCATATCCCTGTGTGTTATCATCACCTGCGTTATCCTACTGTGGGTGTCTGTAATGGTTATCTGATCTTTTCAATAGGGCTAACTGGAGAGAAAAAAACTATTATTTTCATTTTTATGTATTCTTCTCTCAAACAATACATCCCAACTTTAGTTTCTCCTCCATCCACTCCTCCCAGTTACCCGCACTTCCTCTCTTCCCCAGATACACTCTTTCCCAGCTCTCCCAAGAAAGGAGCAGGCCACCGGGAACATCATGGTCCAACAAGCTATGCTTTTAACACCTCTCTGGCTTTCCTTAGATAACTTCTATTACACACTGATACTTTAAGGACACAGTGAGATGCTACAAGAGAAATCTTTACATACTTTATTAAATTTCCACCTGTGGCCTGTCATTAGGAAGGTGGGTTACTTCTTAGGAAATGTAGTTAGGAACTATACCTTCCAAAGGGGAAGGTTCATCAATGCAATATTGTAAATTGATTCCCTGATCCATAAGGCTATGAAAATGTAACTTTTAATATCCACATGCTCATACATGGCCACCCACCAAACTTCTCAAATATCAGCCCCATTAAAGTTCTGACCAGATCAGCAGAGGGGGCCAAAGAATTCCATTTCTCAACAAATGAGCTCAGCCTGTTGGTGAGACAGCACCCTTGGAGAACCTCTAAAAGGACCAGTCTTATCTCAAAAAGAGAATTCCCTATAGGGGATTCAATGCACTTTTCTTCATAGTCTCCTACATATTTTCTTTTAAACTTCAGTAAGAAGTAATTTCAGAATGTACAAGGAATTAATTGATGGTTTATATTGCAAATGATCTCAAGAGTACATATTCATAATTCTGAATATAGTTGGGAGGCACAAAATTAAAGTAAAATTCAATAAAGAAAGAAGATGGAAATACAATAAAGCTGCATGTGTGAGAGGGGAACAAATTAGACTAATTTCAACTCTCTGGGACAAACAGGTAAAAGTCACTTTATCTTCTGAAAGTTGATTTTTGCTAAAAATTTTAAGAGTTATTATAATTTTATATTAACTGTCATGAAAAAGATCATAAGCTTTCATTTTGGAAAGTGACTGTCATTCTAGTTGTTAACAGATGCTGTGGTATCTTGGTCTAGAGTGCCATATATAAGATAATTTGATGAATAAAATGCTTCTCACTGGATTGCATACACAGGGATCAATTAATGATACACAAACTCAAAAGCTACATGACAATGAAATATGATGAAAATTCTATAAGTGCCAGTTAGTGCTTAGTAGTTTTATTTTCACATAACCAAATTAGTTTATCATAAGATATGATTATAATTCTCTCAATATCTGATATCCCCTAGACATTCTGATAAGAGGCATGAACCATAACATAAGCTTTAATGTTGAACTAGCCAAGGAAAAAGTCAAGCACATATTGTTATAATCTAAGTACAGATTATTTTCCCTCTCTCTCTTTTCTTTTTTTTTATATTGAAACTAGATTTTCCTGTAGTACAATAAATCTTCAACACAGTTTCCCCTTTCTCCACCCCTCCCAGCTCCTCACTACTTCCCTCTATCCACTCCCCTTTTGTTTCATTCAAGGGGTGTATGTGTTTAATATTCCTATTATAAATTGACTACACCACTGGTTTATTGTCTTGCAATAAACACTGATCAACATGTGTTTATATTCTTGTTAGAAATTTGGACACATACAGAATGCCTGCACTTGAAATTCTCAGTTAGCAGTGTGTTTTCCCAAGGCACATTTGCAATAACTGTCAAAAATTTGATTGTCTCATAATCATGACTTCACAAGGACTGAGAATTTAACTAGGAGTCTAGTACTAGGTGTGGTCTCACACTTATAGAGAGGGTTTTAA
Organism: Lophiomys imhausi; assembly: GCA_907164525.1. Classification (NCBI taxonomy): domain Eukaryota; kingdom Metazoa; phylum Chordata; class Mammalia; order Rodentia; family Muridae; genus Lophiomys; species Lophiomys imhausi. The sequence goes on along the minus strand of CAJQZJ010034157.1, from coordinate 3,620,349 downwards.
GGAAAACTAAAGATCTGTTTGTGATCAGCAAGGTATGGATGCCATTTCTGCTTCCTTAGGGTTATCGTGTGTGATCATTGATGTGGCTCATGGGCTCTATAGCTCAGTAGGACTCCAGATTGCCTCCCTCATTTGAAAGCTTGTATTGTGCCAGGCTTCCAGTTCAGGGGTTTCTGGGTCTCTGTCTCTGAAGTGCATGGTATCCTCAGGAATAGGAACTTACCTTCCACATTAGGGAAATACCCAAGGGCCACAGTGCTTGGCTACATGTTTAGGGTTCTCTTGGACAACTCTAGCCAACAATTCAAAAGAAGGCTTCTTATATGTGATATTGGAGTCTTTGTTAGATGGTCTTTGGACTTAGAGGGAATTGGTCAGCCCAGATGAAAAAGGTTTTGTGTGTGTGTGTGTGTGTGTGTGTGTGTGTGTGTGTGTGTGTGTGTGTGT
>CAJQZJ010034157.1:3576788-3611729 GCA_907164525.1 Lophiomys imhausi | reverse complement strand
TCTGAGTAGCTTAGAAAATAACTGTGATAGACTGTCATAGTAACTAACAAAATGACACGTTTTCATGACTATTAGTTTCCATTTCTTAATTTTGCTAAACAGTTTATGATGGTTGGTAGCAAGAGGCCAAAACTTGACATTTCATTTTTAAGCATTACTAGGAACAATACCTTTAAGAAGCGTTAACCTTAATTTTGTATCAATATACAAAGATCAATACCAATGTTGCCAAATATAATCTTAATTTTGTATGAATATACAAAGATCAATACTGATGTTGCCCAATACAATCTTAATTTTACATCAATATACAAGGGTCAATACCATTGTGGCCAAATAGGCCAAATATAATCTTAATTTTGTATCAATATACAAAGATCAATACCGATGTAGCCCTATACAATCTTAATTTTGCATTAATATACAATGATCAATACCAATTTAGCCAAATATAATATTAATTTTGTATCAGTATACAAAGGTATAAGGCCATATTCAATAATCTGTCCTTTTTTCTTGATCTTTCCTATACTATGTCTATGTCCCATTTTTCTCAAGTCTGTTCACTCCTACATAGGAGAGAAAGAAGGATACAGAAAAGAAAGAGAGAAGTCCCTGGGTCTAACCTCCAAAACCCATTAAACAAGACCCTTTAACAGCTTGTAGTCTTTTCCCCTAAATAACAAAATTTTCTATTATCTATCAAATAACCAAAGGGGTGGGGGGAACACCCTCCCCACCTTCTGGGGATGGGACGTTGTTCTCTTAAAATGACTTCCTGCTGATTTGGGACGTAGTAAACCTGTTTGGGGCCCAAATAAGAATGGAAAAATGGTTAAAAATGTTAATAGAATCATTTGATGTTCAGTCCTTTTGTGCTCAGCTATTTAGATGTCCTAAGAAGTTCATAGACAGAAGCTGATCTTCAGAGCTTTACTGAAGATCTGGCTGGAGTAGTCTGTGGAGCTGAGCGATCTTAGCGATTTTGAGTTGTTGTGGTTGTAGACTTTTGAGGAAACTGCTATTGAGGAAGTCTGCAAGGCTGGATCATCTGGGCCACACTTGCTTCTTTTAAAATTAAATAGGGAACATTAAATAAAACATGGATTTAGTAACATTTCTTTAGAGGAATTTATTCACTAAATTATTACTTACATTTTGTTTCCAATCACTGTTATTATTATAATGGCAACAGGAGGTAGATACTATTCTTACCATAATTAACCTGCAGTATAAACTTGAGAGTCCAAGTAAAACTGAATTAAAAAGACATAATATCCATCCCTGACATTACAAACATACCTAAGATCAGTCTGATGTGTGTATCTACTGGGGTCCTTTGAAGACGCAATGTATATACCTCAGCCGGTGATATTTCCTTCGTTGTTCTAGTCAAAAAGAGATCAGCCCCACCTGCAGAGCTGCTTAAATTCCATTCCTGTGGAGATAACCACAGTCCAAAACTTAGTTACTATCACTTTTCCAGCAGGTAACCTATTGACAGTTTTGAACCATAAGACTCTGGCTCCTTTCAAATAGAAAAAAAAGTTATTAAACTGTAAAGTCAAACTTACAGATTTCATTTTTCTCTCTTGGCGATCCTGAGTTATAATCCAGGCCATCATCTCTGTGGAATTTAGGTGCAAACACATCATGTTACTTATGAGTATATGCTTTCTTTTTTTCCTTTTTCAATTAACATTTGACATATTTTCTTTTTGACTAATTTAATTAATCAGGGAGAATATTATAGTATGAGATAAAAGTATGAAAGGGAACAAATATGTCTGAATCTTAGGTAAAACATTCCAGGTTCACTGTGACATATGATGTTAATATTTATTTTTTATACACATTGTCTTTGTGTCATTGAACAAATCTTCATCTACTCATTGTTGACTGAAAGTGGCTATCAAAATTAGGGTGTGAAATTTGTAAAATTTTATTGTTGTATACGGGAGAGTTATATCTTCTTTCTCCCCCCTCATTTGTAGTCTAAGTACATGCTTATGTGTGTGTGCATAGTTGTGTGGGCAGGCTCATGTCCACATTGTAGAGCATGTACATGTGGGCTGTGGGGTCGGAGGTCCCTGATTGCTCTTCAACTTATATTTTCTGACTGTGTTTCTCACTGAACTTGGAACTCACTGATTTATTAGAGTAGCTGGCTAATGAGTCTCTAGGATCTACTTTTCTATGTGTGCACTTTGCTAGGCTTGCAAGAATATGCCTCCACAGCTGGGCATTGCATTAGTGATAGGGTTCCAAAATTTCATCTTCACGCATGCAAGTCTGACATTTTATGTAGTGAGCTTCAGTTTAGAAGTTGATGAATATTACTTATGTGAAGAATGTTAAGGTTTGAAAAAATATTGTGTTAAGCCATCTTCTGTGTGTATGATTAGGATGGTTTATAAGACAAACAGTGCAAGCATGAAATATATTAAAACTAAAATTAGAAATATGTTTACAGTGTATAGAGGTAGTTATTACAAAAAGTTGGAATTGGAGTGAATATATCTCTGAATTTAAAGCAAGAAAGGATAGGTTTAGAATATTTTGTATGGTTGGGAATTTCTGACAGTTGGAAATTTCTGGATACTGAGCAGAAATAATCACCGTGGGAAAAATATTATTTTCTATTGAAGACATGTAACTGACGAAATACAGTTTAGACTGTTTTTCCTTTAATCGTTTATTTTTGACATTTTTATTGAAGATAAAAATTTATACAATTTATTCTGATCATATATTTACCCTCCCCACTCACCCAGTTCCAATTATTTTTATTAGTTATACAAACAATAAATTTAATCTATTTTAATGGTACTATTCAATAGATAAGAGGAAAAACATATGATTATAAATGAACCACTTCAGCCATGATACAGAAACTTGTCTCAGTCCAGAAAGTCCACTTCTAATAACTTGTTGTACATATTTTCTCCCTGAAAGCTAGTGGCTATACTTAACAGATTTGCTATTTTTGGTATTTATGTGTATGTTATAATAAAATAGGTTATCTATGCTCTCCTTTTTCAACATAATTTTTTTGAAATTCATCCATGCTTTGAAGCAAAACACAGTACTCTTCTTCATAGACTTCATGTAACTTAAATAGATTACAAAAATCAAAACAAAAAGACAACCTAGGAGGCCTAGATGTAATAAATAGTCATGGATGACCTCAGATTTGCATACATTCTGTCAAATTCGGTGTTTAGAAATGGAATTAAGCTGTTGGCAGTATAACAGCTTACAGTTTATCTAACAAACTTTAATTAATTTTTTTCAATATTTTGTTTTGTTTTCAATTTTTTTTGCCCAAAACTTGCAGTTGCTCATCTTTACCCTAAGTCACAGTCTTGGTAATTTTTTTAGTAAAATGTCATGGTAACATGTGGTTCGAGAGTAAAATGCCAGAGATGGCAGGCATGATGGGAACTGAGGGATCTTAGCTCTTCATATTTCTCGGGTAGTGTAAGTAATGTTTTCTATCTTGACCTTTAAAAGACCTGTGTGCTCTATTGGGAAATTGGTAAAGTTTTAAAACATGTAACAGTGAGTTTACTTTCTATATTTGAATATAGTAATTTACACACTAATTGAAAGTGTCCAGCATTGGCAAAACGAGGAATTGGGAAAGAGTAAGTAGGGTTTCTGGAGCTGTGAGCAGGATGTAGGGAGGGGAGGGCATGAGCAGAGGCAACGTCCTGTATGACATGAATTAAAGAAAAACATGCAGATATGTGAACGTTTAGAGTTAAGAGCTACTAGAATCATTTCTTGGTTTTGGGATGGCATCAGTTCCTATAACCTTGACAATGAAGGAAACCTTCAGGGTCCAGAACTAGTGATGCAGATGAAGTAGTCAAGAGCCACTGGACAGAGTTGGATGTCCTGGTAGAACAGGATATGAGAAACACATTGGGAGAAAAGGTTTGTTTTCATGAGATTTTGCTATGCAGAGGTCAACCTTGCCCATGAGCAATGCAGTTGGTTTGAGGAGTTGAGAAGAAGAAAATAATATATTTGTAGAGGAGCCCCAACCACTGGTATAACTATACCCTCAGTTTTCAGTGATGTACTCATATTCAATCAGTAATAAATCTATCTGCTTCAACAAACTTTCATCATGAGAAGATCTGGAACTATGACATAGAGAGGAGAATGCATACACTGTAGTATGATTTTCTGGGGCATGATTTTCACAAATATTAGAGAGTACTGAAGAACAGCACCATATTATAACCACCTGATGAGCATTCCAATGGTCTGTGCAAGAATCAGCTGCTGCGAAATACTCATGATTGATGTCATTGGCTACGATGTGGTTTCCATCACAGGCTGAAAGGGATCTTTCCCCGTACAGCACTTATGTTAGCCCAAATCTTTAGGTGATGATTATTATTTTTTAAGATTTACTTATTTTTATGTATATGGGTGTTCTGTCTTCATGTACACTTACATTCCAGAAGACAGCATTCTATCACATTGTAGATGGTTGTGAATCACCATGTGGTTGCTGGGAATTGAACTCAGGACCTCTGGGAGAGCCTTGAAGGATTTTTATGAGTCACTCTATATAATTCGGTTCCAAGTTATGAAGAGATACTAAAAATTTTTGCTAATGGGTTATAAAGAAAGAGTCGGTGTTGCTTGGCCTTTCTGCTACTGATTTATTTTGCTGTTAAAAGCCTTATCTCCTGTTTAACTGCTAGATTTAATTGGTGAGTCAGTACACTATAATTAATTCATCGTGTAACTAAGCTTTTAAAACATAATGTATAATTAATGATTTTTATCAGCCACAAAATAAATATTAGAGCTATAACAATAAGTTTTATCATGAGTATGTTAGAATGGATTTCAAGCTTTACCTTTCAAAAAATTCAAAGCACTTTTATCTGGAATTTTATATTTAACAGGAACTAGATAACATCTCTACTAGTGACTTATTTTTAATAAGTGAATTATTTTAATCATATGTGTAACTGGGGATAATATAAACTACAGGTTTAATTTTAACCACAGAGTTTTTGATTCTACAATGGGATGTGAGAATCAATTGCTTGTGAATTGTGAAATTCACTAATTTTTAATTAGTGAATCATTTTAATAATATGTGTAAACTGGGAATAATATAAACTACAGGTTTAATTTTAACCGCAGCGTTTTTGATTCTACAATGGAATGTGAGAATCAATTGCTTGTGAAAGACGATGACTGCTGTAGAGTAAATTAAGATTAAGACTTATTATACAGTCTCACTGCTATGTATTTCAGGATTAAGATGCCTGAATTTAATTCTGAAACTCTTTGGAGTTCTTTTTTTTAAAATGTTTATTTATTACTTTGTTGCATCTCCATCATAGTACCCTCTTTCCACCCCTCCCACTTCCGTCCTCCCACCGTCTACCCCCTAACCCTTCCAACCCACTCCTCTGCAGTGGAGTGTCCCTACATATCTGTTCCCCACCCCAGTTCAGCAGTCATTTGAGGGCCAAGAGCATCCTCATACACTGGGGGCCTTCAAGGCAGAACCACTAGAGCAAAGTGTCTCATTGACAGGAAACAAAGTCTATATTCCTTTTCCCTTTAGTGCATTGGCTGTAGTATAGTTATCCTGTACTGTATGGCTAAAATCTGATTATAAGTGAATAGATGCTATGTGCATCCTTCAGATCCTGGGTTATTTCCCTCAGGATGAGCTTCTCTAGTTCCATCCATTTGGCTGAAAATGCATGATTTTGTTGTTTCTGATGGCTGAGTAGTATTCCATTATGTAGATGTACCACAGGGTTTTATATATATATATACATTCCTTGGTTGAGGGACATCTGGGTTGTTTCCAGTTTCTAGCTATTACAAATACGGCTGCTATGAACATAGATGAGGAAATGTTAATGCAATAAGGACAGCATCTTCAACAAATGGTGCTGGTCTAACTCGATGTTGACATGTAAAAGAATGAAATTAGACCCATATTTATCACCTTGCACAAAACTTAAGATCAAGTGGATCAAAGACCTTAACATAAGGCCTGACACACTAAATCCATTAGAAGAGAAAGTGGGGAAAACCCTCAAACCCATCAGTACAGGTGACAACTTCCTGAACAGAACACCAATACCTGAGGATCTAAGACCAACAATCAATAAGTGAGACCTCATGAAACTGAAAAGCTTCTGTAAGTCAAAAGACACTGTCATTCGAACACAAGGGCAACCTACAGATTGGGAAAATATCTTCACCAACCCCACATCTGACAGAGGGCTAATATCTAAAATGCACAGAGAACTCAAGAAATTAAATGCCAAGAAACTAAATAATCCAATCAAAAAACGGGGAACAGAGCTAAAAAGAGAATTCATAAAGGAGGAATCCGTAGTGGCTGAGAGACACTTGAAGAAATGCTCAGCATCCTTAATCATCAGAGAAATGCAACTCAAGATGACTCTGAGATTCCATCTCACAACTGTCAGAAAGGCTAAGATCAAAAACTCAAATGACAGCACATGCTGGCGATGTTGTGGAGAAAGGGGAACACTCCTCCATTGCTGGTGGGAGTGCAGGCTTGTGAAACCACTATGGAGGTAAGTCTGGTGATATCTTAGAAAACTTGGAATAGCTCTATCTCAAGACCCAGCCATACCACTTCTGGGTATACCTCCAAAAGATTTCTTTGGAATTCTTAGATTCCCAATTCTTTACAATAAATAAGCCAGTCAACCAAAAGAGTAAAAAACAAAATTCCCCAAACCCATGAAATTCTTCTGATATCTCACCATACTTTGAGGTGTGTGTGTGTGTGTGTGTGTGGTGTATGTGTGTGATGTGTGTATGTGTATATGGTATATGTGTGTAGTGTGTGTATGGTGTGTATGGTGTGTATGTGTATGTGTGATGTGTGTGGTGTTTGTGTATGTGCATGTATGTGTGTATATGGTGTGTTTTGTGGTGAATGTGTGGTGTGTGTGTGGTGTGGTGTGTATGTTTGTATGTGTGTGCTGTGAGTATGTGGTGTATATGTGTGTAGAGTGTGTGTGCATGCGTATGTGATGTCTGTATGATGTGTGTATGTTTGTGTGTCATTGCTTCATTTTGTTTACATTTGCTTCTGCCACCTGCTGTCATAGAGAGACTGCCATGGAAGGAAGAAGCATTTACTTTCAGGATTCTCCCACAAACTCGTGCACCATAGTTTGTTATTCAGTGAAAAGTGATTGTATCATAACAGCAAGTATCATTAAAAAAAAAGAACTATGAATGCAGGAGCATCAGAGTATCCCTCATTATAAAAATCATAAAAATAACCAATATAACTGCTGATCAGCCAAGTAAAAGTGTATTCAAAAAGTACAATTAAATAGTTTTAAAAGTACAATTAAATAGTGTATTCAAAAAGTACAATTAAATAGTTTTAAAAGTACAATTAAATAGTTTTATATCATTTAACATAAGTTTGCTACAATTAAATTAGGCTGTATGTAAGATTCAATACGTCATACTTTTATATTCTCTCTCACAAAAAAGAATATGTAAATATAAATTTCTTCTCTAACTGACTGGTTATCTCAGACCAACTTGAGATTTGTCAGCAGTAAAAACAACCCAGATGTCCTTCAACCAAAGAATGGATTTTAAAAAATGTAGTACATTTACATAGTGGAATATTATTAGAAACAAGGAAATCATGAAATTTGCAACCAAATGGATGGATCTAGAAAAAACTCATCCTAAGTGAGCTAACTCTGATCCAGAAAGAAACAAATGGTATGTACTCTCTTATAAGTGGATATTAAGTATATAGCACAGGACAACCATCCTACAACCCACAGACCCAAATAGACAGGTACCCAGCATAACTATCCTATGAAAACTCCACCCAGCAGCTGTTATGGACTCTACTGCTTGTTAGTGGAAAACCTTACCCTAACTGGGGGGGCCATATCAAGCCCCAGTACAAGAGAAAGCTCTTAGCCCACAAGTAACTGATGAACTGAGAGGGTTTGATATGCAGGGGCTCTCCTAATTGGAGGAGAAGGAGAGGACAGAGATGGGGAAGAGGAAGGGAGGCAGGGTGGGACCTGGAGAGGAAGAGGGGGGGGGGGACTTTGATCAAGATGTAATTTTAAAAAATTAATTTAAAAAGTAGCTTCCCATGACATGGAGAAATATAACATAGTTTGGAACTGATTTTTATATCCATTCAAGTGAGCTATTTTTGATAAAAATCTCTTGACTAAGGAAAAAAATTAATCAGTCAACAACTCTCCTTTCTTTTTTTCCAGGAGTTGAAAAGTGAGGATGATTTTAAACTATTTTTTTCCTACTTTCCCCCATATATATATATATGGGGGAAAGTAAGAAAAATATATATAACATATTATAAATATTTTATATATTTTATATATAAATAAAATAATATATATTGTATATATTATATATAATGTATGTATTATACATTGTATCCTGAAATACAAACAAAACATACTAAGTGAGCTTCTTTCCTCTTCATTTAACCTTATTGATGCAGATTCTGATTCCAATCTGTTTCTAGGATGATTAATGTTCAGCGAGTTACCGGGGTGCTCGTGCTCTGTGCCTCAGTTTCCTTATTTGTGACTAGAATACTGTTGATATCACTGGTTGTGTCAGCTTTACAAGACTGCACATTTGTGCGCTGAAACAGTCTCTGAAGCGTCTGGGTGACATGCAGAGGCTCAACCATCAGGAACTGAACACTTCCCCTTTGCCAAGCAGCCCCGCCTTGACACGCTATCTTAACACCAGTCTTAGTCATACTGTACCCGAGGCGAGGTACTAAGCATGAAGTCAGACTCTCCAAAATTAAGTCAAAAGAAATCTCACCAAAATATATGTCAAGTTTTCATGACTATTTCAATACAATAATGCAAATGATTGACACAACAGTCAAAGAATGTTGGGATATGTAAGGCTGTGACGTACGTGCAATCAGAACAGCAGGAAGAAAAGAAAGAATATATATAATAGCATTGCTTAAACTAGGGCCGGGGAGGCAGGAAGTGAAATGCTTTCCATGCAAACATGGGAGCCTGAGTTCAATCCTCAGATCTGACAGGCAAATTACAGGAGCTTGTATCCCAGTGTTTGGAGATAGAGACTGGAAGATCCCTTGTATTTGGTCGTCAGCCAGTCCAGAGTACATAGGTAGTTTTGGACCCATGAAAACAAGATGGATAGTCTCTGAGGAAAGAAACTTGTGATTGGCCTCTGGCCTCCAAACATATGCACATGTACATGTGTGCATACCTCTACATTCAGTTATTCATGGACACACAAATAGAAAGTACTTGGATTATTATAGAGATATTTCCAAAATTAATAATTAACTGCATTATTTTTGTATTATTGTTATTGAGAATGTTCAAAGTACACCAAAGTAGGGCAACATGTACACTAATATGTCAGATTCGAAATTCACTTCCCCAAAGACAAAGCAACAATTTCTGAATTAATTCCCCCACAATGAGAGGCAGAAATACCATAATTACAGTGGATTGATTCTGAAATTTCCATTATATCTTATTTCAGAAACTGTCCACATACAAAAGGGAGAAGATTCTAAAATGCTACTTGAAAAAGAAACTGACTATACCTTGTGACTTATAGGGTGTCCAACCTTAATTAGAACATCTACAAGGCAGGTCTTCCAACTAAGTATGGGAACATTATAGACTATGGAATGCCCAATCCTATTCAGGACATATACAATGCAAAATCCTCAACTAAGGTACAGGGGACATCATGGGCTCTGGAGTGCCCCACCCTAACTAGAACATTTACAAACCAACTGCTCCTAGTAAGTTACAGGGAACAGTGTGGAAAGGAAAGCAGGAAGATTCTAAGAGCAACAAGATCAGACGGCTGCTGCTACACATGAAAGGGAATTGAAATCATGGAAATTCAGCAATGCAGTTGTCTAAATGAAATTAAGTTAGATGAGGGAAATTTCAAAAGATCCCATTCCTAGATGAAGAGCAACCTAGGACTGCTAAGAGAGGGACAATCAATTCTCTATAGGTCTGAGTCATTTAAAAGTCAACCAGCCCAAAGAGGTCATCTCTGTAATCACTTACATGCAAGCAACACTAAATAGACTCAGTTTGTTCTCTCTCTCTCTCTCTCCTCTCTCTCTCTCTCTCTCTCTCTCTCTCTCTCTCGTGTGTGTGTATGTGTAAAAATAATGATTTTTAAGAGGTCATGAATTTGAGAGACATTGGTGACAAAGGACATGGGAAGAGTTGAGGGAAAGGTTGATATGTATAAAATTATCAAAAATAAATTCAAATATAAAAATCTTACTAATCTAGAATCTACATCTAGTGAATAGTGAAGAAGTACTTGCTCAGATTTTTAAAAATGGGAAGGAGGTTAGCTTCAGGACACCTGGGCAGCTAGAAATGTTGTAATGCTTCAAGGAAACAGATAATGGTATTCTTAGTAGTCCCCTAATTGTGCAAAATCGTATACGTACTTCTGAGCACAGTTGCCAGTACTTTGAACACAGCTTGAAAGGGGACATTTGTGTCTTTCTTCTTACACACCCTTCCTCTGCTACTTCAAGCTGTAAATCTGTAGTCCTGTAACAGTCTATCTGAAACATGGGGACTGCAATTTATGTGAAATGTCCCTCTCTTTGCAGATGGAAGCCTAACTTACATAAGTGTCCATTAACCCACACAAATGGTGGAATCACACTGACCAGCACCTCACTAATGTCCCCTCTGTGCTTGTTCAAATACTTTAAAAGCTGTCTGAATTGCTACTAATTTTGCCACAATTGAGTTAAGTCTCTCCCCGTACAACTGAACATTGTTTTTAACAGGTGTCTAGTGCAATTTTTTTTTTAGCAAACTCAAATTTATATAAGGAAAAGTAATAAAAAGAAACACATAAAAGCAAATTAAAGCTTCAAATTTTTTTATTCTTACCTAATTTATATGTAATCTTGGACATAAGATTAACTATTGGTCAGTAGTTAAGAGCATATGCTGTTTTGTATAAGACCTGGTTTCAGTTGGCAGCACAGACAAGTTAGCTCACAACTATTTGTAAACTCAGTTAGAGGGAATCTGAAGCCTTCTCTGACTGCATAGAACACTGTGCACATATGGTGCACATGCATACATACAGGAGAACATTCATACATGTAAAAAATATCTGTGAAAATCCATTTGTTTCAAGTAGTAACACTAAAGATATAATGGATATAATATATAATCAACCTAAAAGAATGATATATTTGATCAAAAAACATATGCATGCATGGAATTCTCAATAAGTATATTTTAAGAAGCAGAAGTGATACCAGTCTTATCAAAGTTGATAGCAGTACACACAAGCATTCTAGTATCTACTCAAAGTTTACTTAAGTAAAACATTGTTTGGAAACACTGGAGCAACTATTAAGATAATAAAGGATGAAACGTAGCTAATATACTAAGGAAGAAAACAGGGATGAATCATACAAAACCTCTCAGTTAAAAATCAGTAAATAAAGAAATGAAAAACCAAAAAATGTACAATTAATGTGAATAGACATTTACAAATATGGTATATAGCTACTCAGACATAATAATCATTAGTAATGGATATGAGCTTTTAAATCTATCAACTCAAAACTAGATATTCTCAGAGTGTATCTATAAAATATTTCATTATATGTTATATACAAAAAAGTAACTTTAAGCAGAAATGTTCAAAAATTTTGAAAGTAGGGATTTAAGAAAATTCAATTCATACAAAGCCATGACACCTTTTTTTTTTTTTAACCAATCTTATTGCTTATTTTTTCCCCAGGTGTCTTTAAAATGAGTGATTTTTTTTTAAATTTTTTGAATACTTTATTTTTTTTTCTTCAAGTTACATCTCAGTAACAAACCCCTCCCTATTCCCCCTTCCTATCCCGCCCTTCCACCCTCTTCCCCCCAGAAGTTTCCCCTTTCAGTCCAACAGATGGTTCCTTTTCTTATAACAGTAAGTATTATACAAAACAATAGATATAAATATGCCACATTTATGAGAGTTAAATGGCCCAGTATACCTTCCCAATGTCCAGTTTATACATATTTGGCCCCTGACTTTAACATTCTACTATCTAACCAACTCCATGAGTTTAAAGGTCTATATGTGACTCAACATTCATACTATATTGCAACACACTTTTAAGAGTATCTTCTTAGATCTATAACACCCTCTTGATTCCTAAACAGTTCAAAATTTAACTATGAGACTCTAGCTGTCTATTCTTCAACCACCTCAGAGACCTGAGAGGGATAAATATATTTGCTTATATAGGAAGTGCAGGGCCTGCAGCTTCCAAAACTAAGAAAGAACATACCAATGACTGCCTGGACAGTTCCCATTTTCTCTGTGATTTTTTTAAATATTGTATTCTACTGACTTGTTAAATTTATTCATGATGAAAATGGTCAATTATTTTAAGCATTCAAATTACTTGGAAATTATTTTGTCAAATAATGAGTGTTTTCTTTTTAACCTTTTATTGTTTCTTTGTGAATTTCACATCATGAACCCCAAACCCACTAATCTCCCTGTCCCTTCACATTCACACACTGTCCTTAAGACCTCTTCCACAAAAGAAAATAAAATAAGGTACAATTAAAAAAATTGTCATGGAAGCTGTAATGTGTTACAGTGTGTTCTTTTGTCCACACATCTTTGCTTGCAAATGATCATTGCAATGAGTCATTGTTCTGGTTTGAGGCCTCTGGCTTCAGCTATACTATCAATACTGGATCTTCACAGGGACTTCACTCAGATATCTGGTTGTTTCCCTGTGTCATGGATATCCTGCATCAGCCCTTTCATGGGCTCCTCCAGCAGATTATACATAAGTTAGATGTTGGGGTGGGCCAACTCAAAGCCATGGTTCTGGGCCTGGGAAGTAGGTGAGTTGGTCAGGCCACCAGCTGTCCTGTACCTGCACCATCAGGGAGAGCTCTCCAGCACTGCCCCAGCTAGCTCACCCAATGTTGCAGTAAGCAAGAGGCAGGGTAAGCTCTCTTGGTATCATGTCTCCAGGCCAAGTCATCCATGCCTTTGCCACCAGAGCCAGCTCTACTCAGCTGCCTAGGCTAACCTCGGGGGCAAATCATTTGCCTGCCAATGTGGCAAGCGGTTAGGGGGAGCATCTATCCCTTCCCCATGGCACCCTATGGCAGATGAGGAGCAGGGCCACCTTTATCACACACTGAGGCACTACAGCCAGATCACACACACCCCTGCCACCAGGACCAGCTCTACTATGCTGCCCAGGCAAATTTCAGGGTCTACTCTCCCAAGTGTTCCAACCAGTGAGGGGCATGGACAGCTCTCCTGCTCTCATTTACTCAGGGTCAGTTTTCCTGCACTCACACCCTCAGGACTGGCTCTCCTGTTCTCCCATTGTCAGCTCACTGCCTTGCTGCTCAGGTAAGGGATAGGTCCAGCTAGTGCCTCAGGCAGAAGTCCAGACCAGGGACATCTGTACAGCCTTTGGTGGTAACACAGGCCTGGGCCATCAACACAGACACTCAGCTCACCACATCCCCATGGCAGCATGACCCTCAGATATTTCAGATATCTACATGGTCTCCAGGTACAGCCCAGTCCACTGGCTTCCACTTGGTCTTTGGTGCTAACTTGACCACAGACCTCAACCTAGACCCCAGCTGGAGCAGGATCATGGACCTAGACATGGCCCTTGGTGGCAGCCTGGGCCAAGACCTCACCATGGCCTTTTCATATCTGTCTGTTCCTCACTGCTGCCCAGTCTCTAATTGTCGCGCCCGCCTCGCCGATAAGGAAAGCGCCACACAATCAGGATTCTTCTGACAGCATTTATTGAACAGCTCTTTTAGATAGCATGGTGGAGAGGGACCCCGAGCTCCAGCAAGCGGCCGCTTATATAGCACATAGGGAGACTTGTCGAACCCTCATTGGCTCATACGGAATCACCTAATTAGCATGAGATCGCAGTGCCAAGAAACGCGCCTTGCGCATGCGCACACTGGCACAGCACCTCCGTGAAGAACCAGGAAGCAGGAAGCCGGCGCCATCTTGTAATGGCGATTGCGGCTCCCGACATCTAATTACATCTTTTTCTGAACCCTTCAGCTTCACTCTTTCTCCCACCTTTCCACTTGCTGTTACTCCATCTTTCTCATCTCTCTAGCACACCACTGTCCATCACAGTGGTACCCAGAGCAGGTATTGGAGTGTCACTCTTCTGGCTTCCCTGAGCTGGTGTGTCAGAATCTGGAACTTGCATATTTTTATTCAGGCATTCCTTGGACTGGCAGGATTGGAGCAGTCACTTGAGTGTCTTTCATCTCATCAACTCAGCCAGCATGGCTAGGGCAGGTGCTTTGCATCTTTTCTATTGATGATTACTCCAAATATGTTAAAAGATGAATTCTAAATTTGCAAGTCACATTCTTCACAAAGGGCACATTGTTTCTAACACAAATGTATTTGTAGTTTATTCTTTTTTTATGTTTATTGACTGTAGATTTCCCTCTCATATAATACATCTCCTCCACTGTCTCCCTTCTTTCCACTTCTCCCACTTCCTCTCAACCTCCCCTTTCCCTTAGATCTACTCCCATTCCACTTACTTATATGTCTGCAGTTCAGTAGCTCTGTCCTGGTGGATGTTCCCAGCTATCATTGTTTAAGTGATACACACATGCACACACAGCATGCTGCTATGCTAAACCACATTATTTCTATCACATGGAAAAACATCACAGTTTAAATGTCATCGATATCCTCTAAGGTTTTATCATATGTAAAACTACCATATGTGTTGTAGTTATTTTTCTTTCCACTCATTTTTAGAATAAACTATACCCTCTAAAATGTCTCCTGGGGTATTGATAAGGATTGAATCAAATATCAAAGTGTCTAACATCCTATTCATTTAACTCAGACTCTTTCCCATGAGTTTTATAGTTGTCAGCCTAAAAAGCTAGAATATGCTGTCTTATAATCATTGGTAGAAACTGTAAAACTTAAGTTTTCTATTTTGTTTCATAATGTTCATGGATAAAGTATAGAATTAATGTGTATTTATATGTGTTAAATTTTCTACAACCCTATAAGATGCACTTCCTCTTTCTCGGAGATTCTTTAGTTGCCTTAGATTTTCCCATGTTGCATATGTAAGGGAAATTTATTTGCTCTTATGAAAACTGAGCAGAGTATATTTTATTTCCATATTATTTTGTCTCTCAGGCTACTGATATGTTTAATAATACAGATGAAAGTGACCTTCCTTTCTTTCTCCATGCAAGGATGCGTTCACCTCGGGCTGGTATGTATTAGGCTGGCTTTCAAAGTTTTAGCAGCTGTTCTTTTGCAAGTTATGAAAATTCTCTTCTGACACTATTTTTTTCAGCATTTATTAAGAGTAACTGATCTTATAAATAAAAATTGATAGGATCACATGAATTTTTCTTTATGATTACTAACAAAGTAGATTACATCAAATGTTATTTGGTCTATCTATGCAAAATCTTTTCTTCCCTGGAATAAAATTTGTTTCATTTATTTGGTAACTTCCCACTGCAAGTGTCAGAAGGATTATCAACACATTAACTTCAATAACATTCAAAAGACCCTTAATCCTCA
This sequence comes from Lophiomys imhausi, assembly GCA_907164525.1. NCBI lineage: Eukaryota > Metazoa > Chordata > Mammalia > Rodentia > Muridae > Lophiomys > Lophiomys imhausi. Next base: position 3,596,048 of record CAJQZJ010034157.1, on the reverse strand, counting down.
ATATATTCAGCTATTTTATTTTTTACATTATAAATAAAAATGACAGGAGGGAAAACACAGGATGGTTTGGATGGAGAAAAGAGAATAGAAAAAATACAATTATATTATAATCTCAAAAAATTAAAAAGGAATATTATTATTTCTTAATATATTGTTCAGATTCTTATTTTGTTATTAATATTTGTAAAAGATCAATCATTGCAACCATGTCTCAAAAAAGCCCATTACCTGTCAGCTTTAATGCCTAAATGTATTCAGGAACACACGTAATGCTGGCTGAAAAATCATTGTTTAAGAAACAATGCATAACTTATGAATTATTTATCTCCTTAAATCAATGTTTGCTAAACATTATGCGCATAACTTTTATATATGGTTTTCTTGATTGTTTCATATTTGTTCTTATTGTTTTTACTATATGGGTTAAAAAAATAGCCCTTTTATTAGACAAAAGGAGGGAGTTGTTGGGGTAGTGTTAAGCATTCTAAATGTTAATTAATTGGTCCTGCTTGCTGTCTGTTACTTACATTGACTCTGATTGGTTAAATAAAATGCCGAGGCCTGAGACTGGGCAAAGACAGAGAAAGGTGGAACTTCCTGGGATTAGAACAGGAAGCCTGCACTTTATACAGAGAATTAAAGCATTCCAGCCAGGAGCAGCAGGAAGGAGGCACACACCATGGGTTAGAAAAAGAACCTCATTCCACATGGCCAGGAACATTGGCATATCATGGAGAATGGCAGTCCAAGGGGACGTATGTATATTTGGGGTCATATTTGGGTAATAGAATTAAGAGATAGCTTAGATGGGCTAAGATTGCACAATTCAGGCCAAAGCTTGTTAAAATCCACGTGGTGTCTGTGTGCTCATTTATAATGGCAGATTAAGGATTAGCTGCCGAACCAATTAAATATAATATAAATACTGGTTAAATAGTTTAATTAGCAATACTTTTTTTTTACGTTTTTTCACCACTAAACTATATTTTATAGTTTACAATAAAATAAATATTTCCTAAGGAGTTTGTAGGCAGAAGCTGAACTTCCAGGCTTTACTGAGGTTCTGGCTAGGGCATTGTGTAGAGCTGAATGGTCTTAGCGATATTGAGTTGTTGTGGTTGTAGGCTTTTGATGGAGACAGCTATTGAGGGAGTCTGTCAGGCTGAATCATCTGGGTCACTCGTCTTCTTTGGTGTCTGATTCTGTTTTCTGTTGAGGTTTCCATTGTCCAGTTGTCCCTGGGTTCCTTGAATGGATGCTTTGATTCTCCTGGAAAGATAAGAACAGAGCCCTGCCCTAATCCTCACTCAGGGACAATCACCCTCTTTTTTTTTTTTTTTTTTTTGGAGAGGGGGTAGGTAATATTTCTCCTGAAGCAAATTTGGTTTTTTGACAATATATAAAGTGTTATCTTTCAATCTGGTTTAAAGAAGAAATTATTTTGTTATTTTGGAGCTAAACCAGCTTTAGTGAGCATCGAAGAATCTCCAGTGTGAGATGGTTAAATTAGTGGCAAGCCTATCTCTTGGCATGTAAAAACTCCTTGCTTCAACTGCAGACAGACTGCTGTCCAAAAAGGACAAAACTTGGTAGCAGGGAAGTCGACAGCCTAGCTCTGCCAAGACAGGGTAGGTAAGTCCTTCATAATCCCTGCTCTACAATAAATGTCTGTCAGAGAAACAGGACCAAAAGGCTGAAGACTGATGCTGGAATGTATGGAGAGAAAATGGGAACTGTCCAGGTAGTCACTGGTTTGTCATTTCTTAGTATTGGAAGCGCAGGCCCTGCACTTCCTATATAATCAGATATATTTATCCTTCTCAGCTCTCTGAGGTGGTTGAAGAATAGACAGCTTGAGTCTCATAGCTAAATTTTGAGTTGTTTAGGAATAAAGAGGGCATTCTAGATCTAAGAAGATGGTTATAATAGTGATGCAAGTTAGTATGAAAACTAAGTCAGTTATAGAACTTTAAACTCATGGAGATGGTTAGAAGGTAGAAGGTTAAAGTCAGGGGCCAAATATGTATGAACTGGACATTGGGAAGGTATACTGGGCCATTTAACTCTCATAAATGTGGCATATTTAATTCTGCTGTTTTGTATAGAATTTACTGTTATAAGAGAAAGAACCATTTGTTGGATTGAAAAGGGAAGCTGTTGGGGGGGGGAAGAGGGTGGAAGGGTGGGGCAGGAAGGGGGAATAGGGAAGGGTTTGTGACTGAGATGTAACTTGAAGAAAAAAAATAAAGTACTTATATAAAATAAAATAAAAAAATAAATATTTCAATTCCACAATCTAAATTCAGATGTCAAGACAACATATGTGAAAAATGTATCATAGAAAATAAATATTCATTGATTTGATTAAATCATAATAATGGAAGTAAATTACTCACAGTTAAATATTAAAGAATATACATATAGTAGAACCATTCACTGCAATAATCCAGAGTACAATACAAAACAAAGATTAGAAAACATAAAACCCCCTCATATGTCAACATTTTCATATTAACAATTTTATTTTACAAATATGATAACAGAAAAATATTGATATTTATAGGTTTCATATATTTATAAATTTAATCATTTTTTAAAGTTCACCTCTTTATATTTGATATATATCTTTGTATTATTCTATTAAATATTAAGAGACAGTATTACTTTAACAATACTTTTTAAATTTATTTTTTTAAACATTTATTTATTTCTTCAAGTTACATTTTAATTGTAGTCCCCTCCCTCCTCCTCTCAGTCCCATCCTCCTACCCCTTTTCTCCTCACCCTCCAACTGATTGTTTTTATTTCAGGTGTATCTTTTTCCCACCAACAGCTCCCCATCTTAGTCCAATAAAAGGTTCTTTTTCTTTTAACAATAAATACGATACAAAACAATAAGAACAATTAGGCCACAATTATGACAATTATAATGTATAACATACATATCCAGTGTCCTGTCCACACATATTTGGCAACTGATATTAATATTCTATTATCTATCTTCATGAGATTAAAGTTCTATACCTAACTTTATTTCCATCCTAACTTGGATTATCAACTTAAAAACATCTACTTAGACCTAGAGCATACTTTTAATTCCTAAACAACTTAAAATTTAACTGTGAGACTATAACTGTCTAGTTATCAACCACATTAGAGACCTGTGAAGGATAAATATATCTGAATAAACAGGAAGTTCAGAGTCAGTAGCTTTCAAAACTAAGAAATGACAGTCAATTGGCTGCCTTTACAGTTCCCAATTTCTCTCCATACATTGGAGCATCTATCTTCAGTCTTTTGGCCTAGTATCTCTGAGAATCGCTAATTGTAAAGAAAGAATTATGAATGATTTGCCTACCCTGTCTTGACAGAGCTAGGCTATCAACTTACCTGTTTCCAAGTTTTGTCCTTTTTGGACAGCATTCTGTCTACAGTTGAAGCAAGGGCTTTCTCTTGCCCAGTGACAAGCTTACCACTAATGCAGCCATCTCCAAATGGAGATTCTTCTATGCTTATCATCTACTTGGATAGAGTGGGAGGTCTTTTAGGAGCTGACATGTCTCAGTATCAATAAAGTCTTAAGTTAAGAAAACATCTTTGAATGCCATATTCTACATCTCTTGAGGTTTTTGAAGACCATCTATCTATCTCCATATATTAGGGTAAGCAAATGTTGATTGTCTCTTAGAAACTTGATTTCAGATTAACTTAGAAAACAAATTTTAACAATATTTTTTAAAAAATACTCTTCAATTTACATTTGAAAATTTCTTGCTAAATAGTCAATGCTATTACTTTTACTATATCCGAATGAAAAAATATGTAAATAAGGATAATTATTTAAGACACAGAAATTATAAAAGTTTAAGAACACTATACTGGTAGCTTCTCCTCTAGAGTCTATGATATCACCAGCCACAGATAGTTGTCTAGGTTTACAGGACCAGACATGAATCTCTGCTGTTGAAGTGCTGAGAGTTACTTCTTGGATAGGAATCTTCGAGGCCAGTTTTAGCTCAGTTCCTCCAAGCTCTATGTCCAAAGTGTGTGATGTCTTCAGCAATAAAGTCTTACATTCAAATTTTGGATGGCAACCAAGGACAAAGGCAATAAATTTTGTTTGTGGGGCCTCTTGTCTCTTTCCCTACATCAAAGAAGCTTCATCTTGCAGCAGATGAAGGCCGTTATAGAAATCAGCAAGTGGGCAAAATGCAGAGGACAACTGACTGTCTGGAGCTCTGTTCTAATTGAAACATCTACAACACTGTCCATACACCTGGGGCTCAGGAAACATCTTGGAAGACAGAGTATAAATACTCAAAGAACCAGAGGACCAGGAAGTCTGATGCAAGATCAGGTCTTCTATGCATGGCAGGGAATTTTCACCCTTCAAATTTCAGCAATATATGTTTTGAAATATGACCCATACAGTGATGACACATTTGATGACAATGTGGATGATGGAAACCTCACAGTATTCCATCCTAAATGATGAGATATAAGCAATTAATGACTTCTGAAAGAGGAAGAAGTAGTCTTGTTTGGAGATGAGCCCTATTGGTAATGCAATATCAAGAGCTTAACACTATATATATATATATATATATGTTCCATTGCATTCATTGCACTAATTGCTCCAGGAGAAATTCTTGGGCAATGAAAAAGTTGTGAGGAACAGTAAACCTCAAATTTTGAAAATTTATATTTGCTTCATTTGTGGAATGAACACTGAAATAAATACCTATAGGTGTTCTTTCAAAATTAATGATATTTTACCATATTAATAGTATTTATTTCCTCGGTAGTCATGCATAATTTTAAAATAAAAAGTAATGTTCAAACCCTTATTTCAAGTTCACAAAATAGTAATTATTAAGTGTAGTTACTATGCTATGATTATCAGTTATTATTTAAATAACAGAGTCCTTACCTGGAAAGATGGTTTTCTTGTATGGAAGGATTTACAAGACATATCAAAAACAATACCCTCAGTGCTGTTTCTGGTCATTAATTTTAAACATGAACTTGCCTAACTAATGTTACCCATGAATTTGGTAAATATCAATACAGGAGCCACTGTGAAAATATATTTTGAATGAAAATCACACTTATGTCAGAAAAATTTAAATACAAAAATATATCCACAATAGATTGTGTAGGACTATTCATTCAGCAGAGGGTCCTATGGTGAAAAGGCTTATCTTTTGTTCTACTTAAAGGAAGGACTTGTCACCTTGGTCTTCCTGGAGATTTAACTTATTATAAAAACTCCTTGAGTTTTGAGACTTCCTGGCTAATAGGAATAATTTGAACTCTTGACAGTCTCCATATTTATTCAGACTACTTTCTTAGCATACATCCATAGACAGAAGATAAACAGAAGAGGGGATTAATTGAGAGGGAAGAGAAGGAAAGCTTAGGGAAGGACACGTGGGAAAAGGAATTTATTCCCCCTGAGAACACTGAACACTGATCCGGGTGGACAGTGATATAATTATAAAACACCTGTTTGTTGACAAAGTAACCATTACTTTCTTTTCTAAAATGGTTGGGAATTGGGTATAGTAAGGAAAAAAATCCATCTTTGAATGAACAGAATTAATCAAATATTATCTACTTTCACTCATTACATCAAGGACTCATTGTCCAAGCTGGGCCACATTATGGTGTTCCAGCTAGACCCTGAGTTTGGCAAGACTCTAGTCAATCCAGTACCGTCTCTATTCATAATTGAAGGATAAGGCCATCTCCTGAATCTACACCAATAATAGCACCGAAAATTCATTTCAAAGACATTCTTTGAAGGAAACCAGCCATGAAGAAGCTTAATTCACATCCTAGTAATTCTCCATGTGTTAGATATGATCACCTCTGGTGTGTGTGCATTTATTTCCACTGACTCAATCAAAACTGACAAGGAATTCTAAAGATATATTTAATGATTCAATTAGATGAGTCTGATGTACGAAGCCTGACAAAACCAGATAAACTTTTATGATTGAAATCTCAATGATAAGAAATAAAAATACAAGTGTGACTCAACCCAACAAAGATTAAACCCTTTCAGACTTGAAAGACAGAGGATGTTTTAAGATGGAAATAACAAGAAATGTGAGCAGATTTGATGATCCAGTAGTGGAATGAGTCTGTTATCCTTCCATATGAAACTTAGTCTTACAAAGGAGCTTAAATCTTCCACAAGCACAAATGCATGGATGATGCCTGTCTTTAGATGATAACCTGTTTTAAACTTTTTCGCAGGGATTCTATGTCATTGCCAGACTTCTTAATTATTGTGTTAATTAATTTACTGTGCCATTTGAAATATATAAGAGCAATGTATTTTTGTTAGCAACAAATGAAAAGCAATGTATTCTTAAACTAAAATCCAAGCTGTGACATAGAAGTACTTCCATGAACTTTGGAACACAGGTATACTACTGCATATGTTTCTGTTACAGGTATTTTGAAAGGCTACCACTGCCAACTTCCAAAACTTCCACCATTTTACCTTCACTAGATCATCAGTAGATGTTTTTGAGAAGCAATGTTACTTGTCTTCTTCATGTTCATACCATAATCTCTGTTACTACTAGCCTAGTGTTGTTTATAGTGTCTGGTAAAGAGAATCTTGTACTTGCTTCAAGATAAAAAAATGTCTACTCAAAATACCTATAAGGTACTGTCAATAGACACAAGCTGGGACTCAGAGAACATTCCGAAGAAGGCATTTTGAATGTACTAGACTGGGGCCATCCATGAATATAAGGTTGATGAGCAACACAATGACGAAACAATTTAACCTGTTGTTTCTATCTAATCTTTACTGGTTGTAGGGTCCTTCAAGATGCTTGAGGAAAAACATTTTGATTAGATGGTCTAGACTTGTGAGAAATATTTGGCTATATTGAAAAGATAAAATTTTCAGATAGGGTTAGTTTATGATGAAGTAGCTATATAAATCAAATAAGTAAATAAATAAGCATTAGAAACAAGTATACAAATCATTGTCTCTACACAATAATTCATAGGATTCCGCCTTTACTATGTCAGTAAATCGTATTATATGTCTTCATTATAATGAAGATGCTAGTTCCATTGAGATATCCCATTATCTATTCATGCTTTTAATAATCATCTTTATGATAAGGTATGACATATGGCTCTGGGTTTTCTAGTGTCAGTAAGGTGAATGAAATGAAAAATAGTTAAGAACAGGACTTAGTGTCATGGATAAGTTCTAAGCAGTCAGAAGGGTTGACCTTCTGGATCTTTGTGTTGACTAACAGATCAAGGTATGTTTAAGAATAAGATGGTTGGTGGCAAAGATTTTGTTTGCTTCATTGTACCCAAACTTTTTAAAATTATTGAATATTTATTTATTAGTAACTATATTCACTTATAACAATTATAAACACTTAACTACTAACCCTACAAATTCCTACAACTCCTATGACCTAACCACTAAACCTATTGATAACTATTACAACTATTTTCATAACCTTTTAAAAGGATACAGTCTCTGGGGCAGGTCCTCAGTCATCAGGAACAGTCTCTGTGGTAGACCCTTTAATGCACTTAGCAGTCTTTTTTCTGGAATATCTCAGATGTAGATTCATCAGGGTAAATTGGCTATGGTGGTTTCACCTTAAATAGGGCTTGATGATTTCTTCTCTCTGGGAGACCCCAGCCGTCTATAGGCCAACTTATTTCCTTTGTATCAGCAACCCTGCTGCTCTGCCTCAGTCTTTAAAGCTGGCCACAGTTTCGTTTAGGCCACTGTTGAACAGGTCAAACCCCTCTAGGCAAAAGCTGAACCACAGGGCTTAGTCCTTGGCCTTTTGCTGTCTTGCTGAGGCTTTCTCTGATCACCAGCTTCTTTCTGCCTCAGGGAGATCTGGCCATCCGTTCACCAGCACTTTTTCCATCAGAAGATACAAACTACTCTTTGTCCTTTCTAGTGTGAGGGCTTGCTAGCATCGGAGCTCTCTAGCACAGGGATCTCTAGCATGCAGCTCTCTTGGCTCCATCCACTTGTCCTTAAATAGGATCTCTCTTTGTTCCACCTGCTTCAGCTTAATTTGGGCTCTGCCCACTTAGCAGCTGAAAACAATGTCAGGCCAAATACCTTGTTTTTAGTCCATTAAGTCTTTCCTGTTTTTTCCTGGCTTCAACATTGTTTTATTCCATTAAGTCTTTCCTTGTTTCACCTTGCTTCAACCTTGTTTTTCCACAAGCTGATAAGCTAATAGATCACAGCCAAGTTAATCTTCATGCCCTGAATTAAGAGACTGTATCAGAAAACCCTAGATTTTTATTAAATCTAATTTATATTAATCTAACTCCCTACACTTCATACTACTGAAAATGATATTTAAAATATCAACTGAAATCATTGAAATGTACTCATTGAAACTGTGTAACTTCATACCACCGAAAATATGCTATCCTGATTAATCACTGAAATAGATATCTAAATAATTAAGTTGTCAACTTGGGACAATTCAACAAAATTGTGGAACTGCCAATTAAGTAGTATCATAGTTTTCCACTGGCAAAAAAACAATCAACTCTGCAAAACATTGTAAATGTTCAGCATCCTCCAGTAGCAAACATTCACTAAGATTTTAACCTTAGTATAAAGAATAAATAACAACATCATTACATTAATATGTGAGTTTGCATTCATGATTAGTAAATCATAAAATGAGATCCAGAAAAAATGACTTCGTTGGTAAAGATACTAGCTATCAATATTGGTAATCCTGAGTAAAATACCAGAACCCATGTAAATATTGAAGAAGAGAACCAACTCACATGGGCCTTCTCAGACTGTAAGCATGGATGGGCCAAGGTTGCTCAATTCAAGTGAAGGCTTGTTAAAAATCTATCAGGTGTCTGTGGGATCATTTATAATGGTGGGTTAAGGATTAACACTGCTGATCAAATAACGATAATTTAAATGCTGCTAAATAATTTAATTATCTTACTTATTACTCTTTATTGAAAAAAATTATGTTACAGGCACTGAACTGGGCACATTATGTTATTTTCTAAAGTTAATAAAAGATGGTAAGAGTGAATTTAGAATGTCTCAGTAGGTTGTCATAAGGTAGCAACACAGTTCAGTGCACTGCAGACTCGGGCCTCCCAGATCCATATTTTTTCAGTTATCATCATCTGCCTCCTCAATGCACACAAATAACCTAGAGGCCAGGTAAATTTTTAGTAAAAGCATGTAATCTTAAAGGACCTCACTTTGGATGATACTCTTTTTTCAGTCAAGGAGAAGAAACAGTGACAATAAAAGTAATGGATAATAAGTTAGCGAAAAAAATCAAAATGTGACAGCCCTGTGAGGAACTTTTGGCTATTAGTCACAGACTCACTCATTCTGTGATGTCATGCTCATTTTACAACATACCATAACCCAAGTGCAGACTTCCTTCTTTAAACCACCAAGTGCTCTCATTTCTACCCTGAGAACTGCAACCTGAATGGATGTAGTTTGGAAACTTTTTTCTTTGGTATATTTTTTTGCTGCAAAGCAATGGGTGGCATAATATTTTTATAAGTACATATTAGAAAGCGAACAATGTCTTCAAAGCAAACAACTTTTGACATTCTTCATTTCTCTTCTCAAAAAATTATTTTTGCTTACCTTGGGAACTTGTGGTGATTAAAAAAAGAAGTAAAATACTCCTATCTTTTATTTTCATGGTTTCACAAAGGTAGAAGCAGCCAGCTCTCGGCCTTCCTCTAGCTGAGGGATCATTAAAAAGTTCCCTCTTTGATATGTGTACAAAAAAGTTTCTCTAAGAATTGTTCATAAGTTTCAGATGACAGAGGAGAACAAACAGATATTGATGAAGATGCTGTGAATCTCAAGTGGCTTTTGAGAGATTTAGAAAATGTTCATTCTTAGTAGTGTATAGTCATAACTTCATTTCATCAAACATGAGTCCACAAGTAACATTTTCTCTTACTGTTTTAATCATAAAATCACTGTGAAAAAACTTCCCAAACAAAACATTGATCATGAGCTGATAATGGATTGCTTATTTATCCATGCAAGGATAGAGTATAAATAATTTGTTTTAGGTACTCACAAATTTTATATTCTGAGCTACAATCCTAGCTCCTACTTATTTCATTTTGTCTTGTCAATGTTGCATTCTCTGAAGCACAGACTTTGATTTCATTTTATTTATTATAATAGAAACTGCACTTTCTTCTTGCAGATTTCACTGGGGATTGCTGCATAACACCACTTACTTCTCTCACTATTTAAATCATCCTTAGAGCAACTGGCCTGGTTACAAAAGCCAGTTAAATTTGGATGTTTTACAGTTCTTCCAGTAAACTTTGGATTTTAGACTTTTTAAGTATGCTGCTTAGAGTATGCACACAGGGCACAAATGATAACTTCTACGTCTACATCCTCTTCTTAGGAATGAGAATAGATTATTATTTTCTTCTATTTGCTAGCAAATGGTGAATCTTTTTATGAAATAGAACATACAAACCACTTCAGCTCCTTACTTAAATAATATGTGCAGAGGAGATAATTGTGCTACTGAAAAGCTAGCATTCTCTTTGTTTCAACTATTTAACATTTTTTTCTGCCCACTGCAAGGTTTCTGCTTTTGTTCTCCATTTGTGATTATATGAATTGTTGATATATAAAAACACTAACTGTTTGTTCATGTAGAAAGCAACAGATATTGGTTCAAAATGCACTTTGGAATATCAACCCATACATCATAGACTAAGAAGCATCCATTGCTGTTACAGATAAAGTATTTCCATTTTATTTCACTTAAATGTTACAAAACAGTCACTTGTAATGTTTCCTTTATTTGAAAGTAAGGACATAACAAGATTTTAGCTGTGGATATTCCAATAGAACTTAAAGATATATCAATCAAATATTGATAAAACTGTCATGTTTATATCTATTATTATATGTAATTTATTTTGTTTTATTTGTATTTAAAGGCTATTGAATACCTGAACTCACAGCATATTCACTTAAAGGATGAGCCAAAAATCAAGCCCATTAAATGTTCCAATATGGAAGATGGAGGGGTTCCCAAGATCCCATATATAGCTGAAGGATTGTTTTAGTTGGTTATTTCTGGGGCAAGGGAGAATAAGATATTTTTATGAGTATGGCCAATGGATACTCCATTTTACCATGCAACAATGATTGACCCCATGTGCATACATATAAGGACAACACTAATTAGACTCAAGTTAATTACTTTTATTTAATTGAATTAAAATTGTAAAACAAGGACATGAAGTTGGGAAGGAAATGCGATGAGAAATTGAAGATTGGATGTGATCAATATACAGTATATGTATGTATATATATATATATATATATATGTACATGTAGACGGATGATATTTTAAATGAAAAAAACAATGAATGAATGAATAAAGAAAAAGAAAGTAAGAAAGAAAGAAAGGCTGGAGAGATGGCTCAGTGGCATACAACACTGGCTGCTCTTACAAATAAATAAATAATTACATAGATACATAGATAGATAGATAGATAGATAGATAGATAGATAGATAGATAGACAGATAGGTAGATGATAGATTGGTAGGTGGATGGATGTATAGATAGATAGGTAGGTAGATAGATAGATACATAGATAGATAGATAGATAGATAGATAGATAGATAGATAGATAGATACTAAAACACTCCTGACAGAAGCTGGCTCACCTATCAATTGCCTGCCTTGTGTGTTGTAAACATCAAGTGTTGCCATGGATTGATTAAGTATAGGTGGGTTTTTTATATTATTACTATTGCAATCATTGGAAGAAGATCACAGGACAAAACTGACTGGCCTCAGAGATTTTTTTCAGTCATTAGTGACATAGAACAACGTATACTTGAATTCATTCTAGATTTTCAGTTATCTCTGATGAAAGCTTGCTGTTATGCAGATTCTCAATGTCAGGTCAGAATTGGCAAGGCCCTAAAATAAAAAAGTTGGACAAATTCTTTTAGGGTTGTTCTTGTGTGCTGTATATTCAGATGCTGATTTATGTGTCCTATGATCAGATTTCAGTTTGGACATTGGCATTGTATTGACCAATGTGCCATAAAGAATTCCCTCCATTAATCCCAGCACTTGGGAGGCAGAGGCAGGCAGATCTCTGTGAATTCGAGGCCAGCCTGGTCTACAGAGTGAGTCCAGGACAGCCAGAGCTGTTACACAGAGAAAGTCTGTCTCGAAAAACCAAAAAGAAAAAAAAAAAGAATTCCCCCCAATTATCTCTGATTGGCTAATAAAAGTCTGGAGCCTATGACTAGCCGAAGAGGATAGGAAGGCAGGACTTCAGCTAGAGTAATGAGTCTCTGGAGGGACTATGAGGGGAGAGAAGGAAAAAAGAAGGGAATAAGAAGGACTCCATTAAGAAAGAAGGACCATGAGCATATAGCCAAGAGAAGTTTGCCCTAAGGACCTATATGGAACAGAGTAAGCCAAGTCAAAACTAACATAACAAGTAATAGGGTATTAAAAACTTAGTCAGATTAGAATACATCAGAACCTGTTCTGCATAGTGGCATCAGCTTGTTAATAAAATATGGTGTCTCTGTGTCACTTACTTGAGAGCTAAATAGACTAGAGTGTGTGCTGTATCAACCTTCAGTAGATATTTGGAAGTTTGTTGGACAAAGCAAGCCTCCCAAAATACTTCTATACTTCTATAAAATTCAATGTATGTGAGTATATAAATGGTTTAAATTGTTCTGAATGGCTTCAGACTGATGGTTTTCTTTCTGTAATCCAAAAATTACTCAATTTTTTGACATTAACCAAGCATTGAATGTAAGCAGGAATGAAGACGTGAATTAGTTTTTTGGTTTTTGTTTTTGTTTTGTTTTTTTGTTTTTTTGTTTTGTTTTTGTTTTTTGTTTGTTTGGTTTTTTTTTTTTTTTTTTTTTTTTTTTTTTTTTTTTTTTTTTTTTTTTGTTTTTTTTTTTTTTTTTTTTTTTTTTTTTTTTTTTTTTTTTTTTTTTTGTTTTTTTTTTTTTTTTTTTTTTTTTTTTTTTTTTTTTTTTGGTTAGGCTGAGTAACCTTAATGAGGTTATCCTGCACTCAGTAATTTTTTATGTTAGTTATTACTTCAAGTTACATCTCCATCAGAGTGTCCTCTTTCCACCCCTCCCGGTCCCATCCTCCCACCCCACCTCTCCCACCCATCCCACTCCTCTGGTGTGGAGAGTGTCCCTACATATCAGCCTCTCTAAGTTAAGCGGACATATGAGGGCTAAGAGCTTCCTCTTGCACTGCGGGACTACATGGAAGCACCACTAGGGCAAAGTGTCCCATTAATAGGTAACAAAGTCTATGTTCCTTATCTTTTTGGTGTGTTGGTTGTAGGATAGCTATCCTGTACTACATGGCTAAAATCCTATTATAAGTGAATAGATGCCTTGTGCATCTTTCTGGGTTTGGTTTGCTCACTCAGGATGAGATTTTCTAATTCCATCCATTTGACTGCAAACTGCAAATTTTCCTTGTTTCTGTTAGCTCAGTAGTACTCCATTGTGTAAACATACCACAATTTTTTATCCATTTATTGGTTGAATGACATCTGGGTTGTTTCCAGTTTCTAGCTATTACAAATAAGGCTGCTATGAACATAGATGACGGTATATCCTTGTGGTTTGGTGAGGAAATGTTTGGGTGGATACCCAGAAGTGGTATGGCTGGGTCTTGAGGTAGGGCTATTTCAAGGGTTCTAGGATATCTCGAGACTGATTTCCATAGTGGTTGTACAAGTTTGCATTCCTACCAGCAAAGGAGGAGTGTTCCCCTTTCTTCACAATTTCACCAGCATGTGCTGTCATTTGAGTTTTTGATCTTAATCATTCTGATAGGTATGAGATGGAATCTCAGAGTTGTCTTGAGTTGAGTTCTCTGATGATTAAAGATGTGGAGCATTTCTTCAAGTGTCACTGCCATTAGAGATTCCTCCTTTGTGAATTCTTGTTTTAGATCTGTTTCCCATTTTTTGATTGGATTATTTGTTTTTTGGTGTTTAATTTCTTGAGTCCTTTATAAATTATACATATTAGCCCTCTGTTATAAGTGGGGTTGGTAAAGATCTTTTCCCAATCTGTAGGTTGCTATTTTGTTCTAATGACAGTGTCCTTTAAAATACCAAACATTGTATTCTCTCCTGAAAATGGAAATTATTTAAAATTATAGAAAATGCGGATCATTTATCCTCAGTAGACTGAGATAGAAAACAAAGACTAATGGACACTGGGTAGAAGTTTGCAAACCTGTGTGCATCACTAGGCCGTAGGTCATTATGTGATGGAGGTCTGAGGAGACTGTAGGAATGCATAACTTCCATTCCAAAACACTTAACAACAAATACACAATTAGGGACAACATATTTGAGAAATTTTTGGGTTAGGAGGATAAAAGTTTGAAATTTAGAACTGATCAAATATCTTTCATAAAGAGCCTACACATAGGCATAACCCTAATAAACAGAATTCCATAAATGAAGGTGAGCAACCTCCACAACCCACCTCAAATCTCAGTGTCTGTAATTGGATTTGCAAACCCCTGCCACCAAGTGCTGAGAGATGCAGGGCAGAAGAAAATGAAAATCCCCTCTGGAAGAAGTAAATCCTATCCCAGCCTCCAATAATTCTTAAAACAATTTTATCAAATACGATGTTTTGCACTTACTAACAAAGAACCAAGCTCACAGCAGTCTTTTATTTTTTTGCTTCCTAGGCAAGGTTACTCTTTATCTTTTCTTACAATAGATTTTGTCCCCACAGAAATTCCTTACTGAGTATAAATTCCAGCCTTATTTTACTCCCTCTTCTTTTGTATATATTTTAATTAGAACTTAAATGAATCAAATGAATTCCAAGGGTGGTCTTAGAAATTTTCATGCAATATATTGGGCTGCTGACTAGCATATAAAAAAGGAAAAGGGAATGTCCTTTCTGTTGCAACAATGTTTTTATTATTTTATGAAGTAAAATGAAATTGCTTGGGGAAAGATTGATTTCCCCAATGAACACTGGCACAATTAGAATGAATATAGGTGAAGAATTATGGCATATTGCATTAAAATTTATTTCAGCTACTTTTAAATCTTGTATGTTAGTGTTTACGGTGAGATCCTATAAACTCAAAATTCTTGTATATGCCCCAGATACATCAATGCTAAACTTGACTATTATTGTGTAGCTAAAGGTTATATATACCCTGCACACTTTGCTCTTCTATGATGAATCAAAAATGTGTGTGGTGGCAAGGAATGCAACACATCTTCCTGTACTTCAAAACGTTCTTAAGGACAAACTTCCCAATTTTAATTATATAACTTTGCAACGCAGCTGAATGGATCATAGAAACTAACAGGAAAATGTCACAAACATGTTAGGACATCATTATCTCATAAATGATGGTATTTGGAATGTGATTGAGTCATGGATGTAGTGTCCTTAAGGATGAGACTGTGACCAATACCCTTGACAAAGACAAACTCAGTGTCTGCTTTTCTTTATGCTTCTGCCCCTTCTCCTTCTCTCTTTCTCTCTCTCTCTCTCTCTCTCTCTCTCTCTCTCTCACACACACACACACACACACACACACACACACAGAGAGAGACACACACACATTTTTATAGTGACCTTCTACAAACCAGAAGTAAGCTTTTTTGCAGGCTCTCTGTTGTATGACAACGTACATTTCCCATGCTCCACAATTCTGGGAAGCTCATGTTTGTGGCTCAAATCAACCAGATCATACACATTTGCTACAACTGCCTAAGTTGATAAAAAAACACTAAAAGTTTCATAATTCATTTAATCCCGGAACAGTAAATTATGGAAAATATCATAGAATAATAAAATTTATAAATTATATGATAGTAAAACAAAATATAGAAATGACAATATATGAAATAGTTATTAAAATTGTTTGTTTTAAAGTTAAGGTGTTTGGAAATAGGGGGATGTATCACAGTCACACTGAAGGGCATGAAAGTCTGATGTGGAAAGTGAGCAAGTGGAGTTCCACATTCCAGATTTCATCCAGGCCCCTTCTGGCCTTGATTTCTCCCATATGTTTCCACTCACCCTCCTTTCTGTCTCTTTTCTTTTATCCTTCCTTGTGGTCTTTTCCAGGCCAAGCCAATGTTAAGATGGAATAGGATTTAAACTGAATCTAACATAACTAGTGTTGGATTCATAATAAAATGGTCTATTATTTTTACAAAATTTCAAACAGATTACACTTCATTTTTTTCTTTTAATTTTGACTAATTACTATTTTGACATGAGTATGCAGGCATATACACAAATGTTCAACATAAAACAAGGTTGCAGTTAATTGTCTCTGAAGGCTGATTGTCAGCACAGTTTATAATATATCAAGTAGAAACCAAAGTATTTAGTAAAATACTCTCTTACATTCACATCTCATGGAATAGCAACACATTTTATTTTTAAATATAAAATGCTTTCATCATATTCCCAAGGTCTATCGTAATTATGAAAACAAAAAACAAGCTGTCATGTATTTCACATTGCCTTTAATTAGGTATAACATGCATTGTTAGACCATAAGCTGTGACTGTACATGACAGTGTGCTATTTCTCCAACTATGTTGATGAGATCTCCTGTACATGGTCAGTGCTAGAGGACACAGCTGAGGGCTGGTTAGAACTTTTAGAATATTCAAGAAGACAATATATAGAATTACAGAGTTCCTGTCCTGATGTTGTTTTTATCATGTAAGTCCTCTTCTGCTTCAGATTGGTATGCTTTGTCTCTCAGATTGAAAAATGGAAGTACTTTCAGAAAAAGGCACAGTAATGTGTGTAATGCGGAATAAGTGTACAGTGTCATGTCTTAAGATGTAGACTGTTTAGGAATTCTGACGGCAAATCCCCTGAGTTAACTTGTATGTGGAGCATGTTTTACCTGAGCTTCTTCTACTAATAACATATCAAGCTGACTCATGGCCAATAGTAGAGCAGTGACAGCATTGTCTGCATTGTACTGTGTTTTAATGACATTAAGAGGCTAAATATTTTCAAATCTTTATTGCCAAAGAGTTAACCAGAAGGAGAACTTAAAGCCGGAATGGACAGTCTAAGCAGATAACTAGAATGAAAGAGATTGCTAAAATTATTAGAACTTCAAAGACATGGCTATTTGATAGCTGTAAAGATCACACATCATGTCCTCCTATGAAGGATCTCCAAAGACATATATAATTATATAGATCCAAGGAAGCATACACATTCAACCAGAATCCAGGAAGACATGCTCTATACAATTGTTAGTTTCACTTTTATGCACACACACACAATAATATCTCAAAAATTTCAAAAACAATTGTGGTGATAGTTATTATTTTTGTTTAAACACTCAAAAATTCATAATGTCATCAAAACATGACATTTTACTATTGCGTCAACAGTAAAATGTAATGAACATACACCCTAAAGTCCTTTATCATCAGTACTAGCCACAAGACATAACCACAGTGATTTTATGATTAGAAGTCAGCAACATACATGCAGCTAGAATGAATGCACTGTGGACACATTCTGGAAATAATATTTCATATGAAAGATTTTATTAAAATTGAAAAATAGTTAATGCTAGGTGGGATTTTACATATAAACCCATTTTCTGGTACTGATTAAAACTTGTATAAGATAAGTTTTTAGGTAGGGAAGGGAACTGTTATATTCACCTACTTCTACTCGACACAGACAGGAGAATTTAAACAGCTTTTAAAGTAATGCTATGAATGTTCTTTGAAGTCAAACTGACTTGGACAAGAAGATATTTATACAATCCTGAAATGATATGAGGAAATGATGAGATCTAAGTATTCATGGTGAATTTTACTTTATTTTCATGCCTATGACTGGGAGGTCAACACTTATGTTCACTTTCACATGTATGTGTGTCCACGCATGCATGCATTTGTGAGTGTGGAGGCCAGAGTTTGATGTCACGAGTCTGAGTCTGTCTCCATGTCATCACTCTATTTACTGAAACAGGCTGTCCTGCTGAGTGCAGACCATGGTGATTTATCTAGTCTTGCTTGTCATCTCAACTTGCACTGAGGATTACCTCTCTCTGTCCCAAGATCTGGGAATTCAAGTAGATCACCACCTCCACCAGCTTTTAAATGAGCTCTGGAGATTTGAATGCTAACTTCTATGCTTTCACAATAATCATTAGTTCCACTGGGTCAGGCCCCAGCTCTGACTTGTATTTTAATAACAGTTTTTCCAGATCAATTCATAGCACAACTGTATAAATAAAAGAATCACTTTAAAATAGTTAAGAGAGGTAAAAAGAACTTACATTATAGAAGAGAAAATTGACTTAGAGAGAGGATATTTTGAGAATAAACTTTGACATCTCCAGTATTGAATTTTGAAAGAATTTCATTAATTTCTTCTACTTTAATTTCTGATTATCAAATTTAGGAATTTTTTTAAAATTAGGTTTATTTATTACTTCAAGTTACATATCCATCACAGTGCCCTCTTTCCACCCCTCCTAGTTCCACCCACCCACCATCTCCTCCCTTTCCCACCCATCCCACTCCTCCAGAATGGGGTGTCCCTATATCACCCCCCTCAGTTCAGCAGTCTTATGAGGGCTAAGAGCTTCCTTTTGCACTGGGGGCCTACATGGCAGCTCCACTAGGGCAAATTGTCCCATTAATAGGCAAGAAAGTTCCTGATCCTTTTGGTGTGTTGGTTGTAGGATAGTTATCCTGTACTATATATCTAAACTCCAATTACACGTGAGTAGATGCCATGTGCATTTTTCTGAGTCTGGGTTAGCTCACTCAGTATGAGCTTTTCCAGTTCCATCCATTTGGCTGCAAATTGCATGATTTCCTTGTTTCTGATCACTGAATAGTATTCCATTGTGTAATTGTACCACAATTTTTTTATCCATTCATTGGTAAATTTAAGAAATTTAATGCATTGTCTTGAAAGCAAAACAAGGTGAAGACCCGACTACAGAAAAAGAAAATTATAGTACAATCTTTCTGATAAATATAGATGGTAAAATATTCTTAATGAAATACTTGCAAGCTAAATTCAATAACACATCAAAAAAATTATCCACCATGACTAAGTCAACTTCATGCCACAGAGGCAAGAATGGCTCAACACACACACACACACACACACACACACACACACACACACACACACA
>CAJQZJ010034157.1:3503979-3576778 GCA_907164525.1 Lophiomys imhausi | reverse complement strand
ACACACACACACACACACACACACACACACACACACACACACACACACGAATCAATGCATGCAATCCACTATGTAAACAGGAGCCACATAATATCTTAGCAGACACAGATAGGCCGCTGACAAAATCTTACATCTCTTCATGTTAAAAGTCCTGGAGAATCTGGGAATAAAGGAGAAATATCTTAATATAACCAAGATAATATACAATAAACCTATATCCAACATCATGCAAAATGGGGAATAATCCAAAGCATTCCCCCTAGAATCTGGAAAGACAAGGATATCCACTTGCTGTCTTTTGTTTGATTTAAATTTTACTCAGAACAATAAAACAATTAAGGGTATAAAAATGTTAAAAGCTAATAAAAATGAAGGTGACAAGGTTGCTTATTCATAAAATATATGGTTCCTTACAACAATGACTCTACCAGAAAACTCTTAAAAATTGAAAATATACTCACCAAAGTTTTAAGATAGTAGAGTACCCAGGCTTAAACATGCTCACATATGAATAACATTAAATGAGCTCAGCAGGCTGTATTTATAAAATATATGCATATGTGTGCAAAAATCATAAATAAAGAAACAGTGATGAATTAGATATAATGGGGAGCCTCAGAAGGAGTTGGAGCTGGGAGAGGGTGTGATAGAAATTATGTGAATTCATTCTCATTTATAAAGTTCTACAACATAAAACAAAAAAATCAGCACCAGCAAGTATATCAAGAAAGAAATCAAGGAAATAATCTACTCACAATAACTTGAAATAATATTCTGGAATAAATAATACCAAGGATATGAATGACTTATTCAATGACAACTATTAAACATTGAAGGAAAAAGGTGAACAAGATACAAAAACATTGGAAGTCCTTGCATGCTCATGCATTGGGAGATGGGCTTTGTGAAAATAGCGATCATGCCAAAAGGAAGAGGAGAACATAGGGCTAGGTAGGTCATAGGTCCTAGACAAAAAGCAACTGCCATTACTCTGCTAAATGGACATAGTATTAAATTGACTTCTAAAACTTATTGTTATACCCATGAATATGTGCATCTCTAAACCCTCACTAGAGGAGCTCCTTTCTGCAATGGATGATGATTTATATGAAGAACTATACCAGTTAGCATGCAGAGAGTATGCCTGGAGGAAGCTGTGCCCTAAATGGAACATGTGTATTACACTACCTCCTACCAACATTCAGAACTTATTACAGAAGAGATGTCAAAAATACCATTAGAGCTAGAGGAAGTAGATCACTACATCAAACAGTGTTTCCAGACACAACATGGCAGTTATGAACTGAAATTGATAGTGGCAGGGGCAGCATGTACAAGATCTTCACAAGACCAAGCCATACAAAAATCTCAGCATAGAAAGGGCAGATGTTGGGCTGCCTCTGTCCTGTCTTCCACTGCTGATGGACAGTTTAGTCATCATGTGGGTCACCTGAGGGAAGACAGGACACTCTTATGTGATTTGAAGAGCCAAGTGGGTTGATAGACATGGGTGGGCAGTCCCCATGAGGAGAAGAGGAGGGGGGATGGAGGAGAGGGTAGAAGGATAGGAACAGGTAGATAGGAGGAAGAGAGCTGTGATGAGGATGTCAAATGAATAAATAAACTTTAAAAAGAGATAATAAACAGTGGAAGTGGATGGACAAAGGGATCTGGTCAGGAACCCAACATAACTGACTTTCCAGTAGCTTTATTCAGTAGATAATGCAAACAGATGCAAAGATCCACAGTCAAACGTTAGATAAAAATCAGGGAGTCTGGAGGAAAAGTTAGAGGAAGGTTGGATAAGCTGGAAGGATTAAGGACACCACAAGAAGATCCACATAGCGGAGTAACTTGGACACAAGGGGGCTCACAGAGACTGAATCTCCTACCAAAGAATTTGCATGGACTGGTCGTAGGTCCCCTGCATGTATGAAGCTGATGGGCTGATTGGTCCTGAAATGGTTGCCCTAACATTTGAAAATAGGTCTATATCGGACTTAAACACTGTGGCCTCCTTCTGGAGCTCATTTTCCTAGCAGATCCGCCCTATCTTGCCACAGTGGAAGAGGAGGCTCTTAGTCCTGATGCGATTCGGACTTGATGTGCCAGAATTGGTTGGCACTGGGTATTGGGGGGATGGAATGGGTAAGTGGGTGGAAGGGTGGGATGGCAGGAGAGGATGGAGGAGGTTCGCAATAAGAATGTAAAATAAACAAGTTAAATTAAATTAAATTAAAAAAAGAAAAGACAGATCTTAATTACATCTTACTTCTAACTGAGAAGATATTGGCAACTCATGACTTTTGGAAGTGGGATAGTAAGTTATCTTTAGGGAAGTGGCCTCTAAGAGGCTGCTAATGCTCCCTAGGTGGCCCTATACCTATGCACATACTGAAAAAGTAGCAGACTCAGTAGATTAAAAATATAAATATTAAATTGAGTAATAATCATAGTGCTGGATATAGAGGGGAGGAAATGAATGTTGGACTTAATTGAATCATGTTCCATGCATGGTTGAGGTTCTAAATCTATAAAAATAAAAATATGTAATTGTTTTAACTACTTTAAAATATTAAACCCAAGACTTTTAAAATTAATGTTTTATATATATATATATATATATATATATATATTCATAGGAAAACATACAGAATTATTTGTTAACAGTGAAACATACTGACTTCTATGGTAATACAAAGTTTTAACAAGAAAAATACTTAACTCTCTATGTCCGCTAAATGTAATAATTTGAGTTGATCTACTTATTATATTTTTTATTTTATTTTTTAAATTTTGTATTGGTTCTTTGTGAATTTACACGCCAATCTCACTCATCTCTTCCTCCCCTCAAACCCAGCCTCCACCCTTGCAACTTCCTCCCCAACCAAAAAAAAAAAAAAAAAAAAGAAAAAGAAAAAAAAATTTCACTGTGGAAGTTTTAGTGTGTCACAATGTGTCCCACAGCATACCATTTTGTCTAGACTTCTCAAATTGAAAATATTCATTGTGATAAGTTGTCGGTCTGGTTGGAGGCCTCTGGCTTCTGCTTCATCATCAATACTGGAACCTCACTGGGACTCCTTTTGGATATCCTAATGTTGATCCGTGTCATGGAGATCCTGATTTATATATAGGACCAGCCCCTTCACACACTCCAGCAATTCATTGATGGAGTAGATGTTGGGGTGAGCCAACTCAAAGCCTGGAAACTGGGCCTGAGAGGTATCTGAGCCAGTTAGCCTGCCAGTTCTCCCCGCCTCCACACACACACCATAGGGATTCACTCTCTTCTCCTGCACCAGCTTACTCATCCACCAGTAGCAAGGGGCAAGATCCAGCTCTCCCACTCTCATACCCTTGGGGTTGGCTCAGAATGGCCCACACCATCAATACTAGCTCATTGTGCTGCCCAGGAAAAATGCAAGGCCTGCTCTGCCCAGTACTGTAGTAGGTGAGGGCCAGGGCCAGCTGCCCTTCTCTGATGACCTCAAGGCCATCAGTCACTCTACTGCCTGCCATATGTGGCAAGGGGGGAGTGGTGGGGAGCCGCGGTCATCCATCACCCATGTCAATGCCCTGTAGAAAAGTGGCAGAGCCAGCTCTCCCACAAACGTCCTCAGGTTCAGCTTGCCTGTTGCCCTCAATATCTACAGTGCTTCCAGGGCCGTGTGTGTGTGTGTGTGTGTGTGTGTGTGTGTGTGTGTGTGTGTGTGTTCTCCTTATTATTGAAGCTGATGAGGAGTGGGGTCACTTCTCCTGCTCTCAGCCCCCAGGGTCAGCTCTCCCAAAATGTCCAGAGGAGTGGTGGGGCCCATTCTTCGCAGCCCTCAGACATCAACATTTCCCTGACTGGCAGGCAAGAATTTGGATGTCTACCTGGCCTTTGGTGGTAACAGACCCCTGCTGCTGTAGGGCCACAGACCCAGATGTGGCCCTCGGTGACAGCACAGGTCAGGATCCCACTATGGTCCAAGGTGGCATCACTGGTTACTCACATCAGGCTCTCCCTCACTACCCTAGAGTCTCCAGTTTTGCCTCTCTTCATTGGGTCCACATCCCTGTTTCTCTTTCTCTTCCATTTTTCCACCATTTACTTGCTTCTCTTAGTGGCACCTGGAGTCTTTGGGTGTCTTGAGTCATCTCAGGAGTGATCTCAGAAGTGTTGTGCCCCACCTGTGCATTATGACCCCAAACAAGGATCATCTCGGTTGTGGTCTGCCTCCCCAGGACCGTTCAGCCCCAGACTGGTGGCCATCCCAGGTTTGATTTTTTCAGAATGTTAGGCTAATAATCATTTAAATGTTCACAGGACAAAACTTTGAGCATAGACATAGCCTCTATCCTCTCTGCCACCCACTGACTCATGTGTGACAGAGCAACCACACCTGTAATGCCACTAGAGACAGGGTGCTTATTATATTTTTAATTATGACTTTCAGAATACATTGATGTTGTGGCTTGCAGAAGTACCATTTTTACATGCATTTTCTATTTTAAAAAATACATGTAAATCAATTTAATAATAATATTTTAAGTATTAATTTATTTTATAAAGCTAATTAGTAAACTGTTATCAGTGTAAATATCATTTCACTTATGGCTCTTTGTGACTTTTTGTAGTTAGTGTTTCTGAGTCACAGTCATACATAACAAGGTAGAGTATCCATTTATTAAAATAACAATGTTCTATGTGATATGGACAGGAGATAGCATTAATTTTCTAAGCTCTCCAGGTAGCCACTCTCTATTTATATCCCCCTTTAGAGCTTCAGAATATGCATCTTACCTGTAATCATGTAAAGTGTATATATCAGAGTGTCTTCAGGATTGGTTTGTGTTCAGCTTTTCTACCTTTTTACCTGCTGTTGTTTATCACAAGACCTTTCCCTACATTAAAAGGGAATGAATCTTCTCCACATAGAATCTCAAATTATAGTAATCTAGGAGGCATTCTTCACTTAATTACCTTTTCTATGGCCCAATCACCAAATACAGTCTGCACTGATTCTTCAACACATGGATACAGGGTACAGGGGAAATTCAGTCCATAGTTATCACTTTGTTGAAACAAAGTCAGATAGGCCAGTAGTTAACAAATGGTGACTCCAGCATGGTGCCCTCTGCATCCTGTTTTCCATTCACAGTATCCAAAACTTCTTCAAAGGTTGAACAAGTATAAATAGCAAATATCAACATTGATAACATGTTCCCTCAACCTACTTTATGATATGTCATCCTTTTTCTATCCCAGAAAATCTTCCCTGGTCTGATATTGCTCCTGTTGAGACTTTTAATTTTCTTTCTTTATCAGTTTTTATTCTCTTAAAGCTATGGTTCTCTTCACATCTCTTTACCAGCTGTTGCTCTTTACACTGAACCTGTCTTCTCCACTTGTACATAAATTCAGACATGCTCATACACTTTTACTTGTCAAATGCCATATTTTTGCATATTTCTGGTCTGCTTATATTCTCTATAAATATGATTAATTGCAGATAGTGACAACAGTATCACTGTGTTTATGTTATGTTGTCTTAAAAATGTATCCACCCTCTCCCCCAAGAAATTGGTCCATAACTTTTGAATTTTGCCTCACTAAATTTTTCAGTCCATTATCAGAATGCAGCCAGACTGTTTGCCAGATTGTAACATCATTCATGCATGACTCAATTCCAGGTGGCATCTATGTTTCTTTTTGAAATCCCTTGAGGAAAGTCTTCAGACATTTCTATTATCATCCTTCTCATTGATCTCCCATTGGAATGCCTTATTACAGTCTGGTTTTGGGATTCTAGGGTCCCTCTAGCCAACCGTTGCAAACATTTGATATTTAGTTGTACTGATTTCAGAAATGACTCTACTTTTGGTATAGATTTTTATGGTTTTGTTTTCATTATGATGGCAAAGTACCTGACTAAAAAATTTAAGACAGGAAAAATTTATTTTGGCTCATGGTTTAAAAGGTTGCAGTCCATCATGGTGATGTAGAAATAGTGGGAGTCACCTCCACACTTCAGCGTGTCTTATGTAGATCTTTGTTTAAAAAAAAATGTGATAAAATATTTTAAAACAGCTGTGGGCCAGAAATTGTCTAGTGTTCACTTTTAGCTATTTTTATAACATACCTTCTCATTTAAGAATGTGTAAAATTGGAGATCTGCAACTTCAGTAATATCCCAGTTGTATTTCTTCTCTTCCCTGCCTCCACTAATCCCTACACTGCTCAGCACTATGGGACATGCCCAGTCAACCTGAGCTGAGCTCTGTGCCCCAAGCACCACTGTATTCACCTTGCCCCATGGAAGGTTACAATGCTTCATACACCAGGAGCATCAGGCTCCATCTTCCTGATACTGTTACACCTTGGCTCTCTGGGCCTGCAACCTCAGAAACAACCAGGTTAGATCTCTCTTCTTCCCGCTCCCCACAAATTCTTGCTGCACCCAGTGCTCTGTGCCCAACTGCCCTGAGCTGAGTGTTGTCCTACCAAACTCTACCTTTAGGACCTGTGCCACCTGGGATCCCCATGTCTGTAAGTTCAGGAATATCCAGTTTGGATTTCTTCTCTTCACTGCTCCCAGAAATCCCTGCACAGACCAGTTCTCTGAGACATGCCTGGCTAAATTGAATTGAGTGCTGTGTCCCAAGCACTACTATATCCACTTTGTCCCACCAGATGTCATGAGGCCTCAATACATAAGGAGCATCCAGTTCCATCTTCCAGACCCCACTACATCTGGGGTCCTCAGGCCTGCAACTTCAAGAATATCAAGGAGCGCCATTGACAGCATTCAAGTCATCTCCCACTGGGGTCACCAGGCCTGCAACTTCAATAATACCTAGAGGTCTCCAGGCCTGATGCAACAGGAACACTGAGGCCTGATATAGCAGGAAACTCCACCTTAATTGTGGGACCACCATACCACCAACCACCCCAAGACTAGCTGTACCAGGAATATCCAGGCTGACACTAGGCCTGCTACACCACCAACATCCAGGTCTCCAGCACTAGGAAAATTCAGAGTCCCCTGAGGAACCTCCAGGTGCCCTGTGCTTGGTACTGACCCTCTGAGCTCTGTTGTCCAGACACTGCTCCACTGGCCTACATTAGTCCTGTGGCAACATAAACACGCAGATTCACACCACAAAAAAACATCCAGGCCTTCTACACAAATAACAGCCAGGAACAGTAAGGCACAAGCAGATGGCTAAAGGCCAGTGTAAGAATACAACCAACAAGACCCAGGCCAATATGGCACCTTCAAAGCACAACTATCCTACTACAACAAGCCCTGGATATCCTAACAAAACCTATGCAAGAAAATGACCTTAAATCAAACCCTGTAATGATGATAGAGGCCTTAAAAGAGGAAATATATAAATCTCTTAAAGAAATAAAGGAAAATTCAATCGAACAGATTAGCAAAATGAATAAATCCTTTAAAGAAATTCAAGGAAATACAAACTAAACAGGTGAATTAAGTGAATAATTTCTTCAAGAACTATCGGAAAACACAATCTAGCAGGTGAAGGAAATTAATAAAATGGTACAAGATCTGAAAAGGAAATAGAAACAATAAAGAAAAACACAATCTGAGGAAATCCTGGAGATAGGAAACCTAGGGAAGAGAATAAGAACTACAGACACAAGCATCACCAACAGATTACAAGAGCTGAAAGAAAGATTCTCAGGCATTGAAAATACAATTGAAGAAATTGATACATTGGTCAATGAAAATGTTAAATCTAAATAGTTCCTGCCACAAAGCATTCAAGCAATCTGGAACACTATGAAAAGACCAAACCTAAGAATAATAGAAATTAAAGGAGAAGACTCCCAGCTCCAAGGTCCAGAAAATATTTTCAACAAGATCATAGAAAAAAACTTCCCCAAACTAAAGAAAGAGATGTCTATAAACATACAAGAAGCTTACAAAACACCAAATAGACTGGTCCAAAAAAGAAATTCCTAATGCTACATAGTAATCAAAACACTGAACATACAGAACAAAGAAAGAGTGTTAAAAGCTGCAAGGGAAAAAGGCTAAATAACATACTTAAGTCACACAAAGACTCAACAAAGAAAGAGAATTTCAGACCAATTCCTCCCATGAACATTGATGCAAAAATACTCAATAATGTACTGGCAAGCCGAATCCAAGAACACATCAAAAATTTCATGATCATGATGACACCATGATCAAGTAGGTGTCATCCCAGGAATGCAGGGATGGTTCAACATACGAAAATCCATCAATGTAATCCACCATACAGACAAACTGAAAGAGAGAGAGAAAAAAAAGAAAAACCACACGATCATTTCATTAGATGCTGAAAAAGCCTTTGACAAAATCAAACACATATTCATGATAAAATTCTTGGAGAGATCAGCTATACAAGGCACATACCTAAACATAATAAAGGAAATATAGAGCAAGTCTATAGTCAACAACAAATTAAATGGAAAGAAACAAAGCAATTCCACTAAAATCAGGACAAGGTTGCCCACTCTCCCTATATCTCCTCAATATAGTACTTGAAGTTCTAGCTAGAGAAATAAGACAACAAAAGGAGATCAAAGGGATACAATTTGGAAAGGAAGAACTCAAATTATCCCTATTTGCAGATGATATGATAGCATACAGAAGTGACCCCCAAAACTCTACTAGAGAACTCCTACAGCTGATTTACATCTTCAGCAACGTGACTAAATACAAAATTAACTAAAAAAAGAAAAAATAATTGCCCTCCTTTATAAAAATGATAAATGGTCTGAGAAATAAATTAGGGAAGCAACACCCTTCACAATAGCCACAAACAGTATAAAATACCTTGTTGCAATACTAAACAACAAAGTGAAAGACCTGTTTGACGAGAACTTCAAGCCTCTGAAGAAAGAAATCATAGATGATATCAGAAGATGGAAAAACCTCCCATGCTCATGGATTGGTAGGATTAACATAGCAAAAATGGCCCTCTTACCAAAAGCAATCTACAGATTCAATGCAATTCCCATCAAAACCCTGACACAAGTTTTTACAGACCTTGAAAGAATAATTCTCAACTTTATATGGGAAAAAAAAAAACCCAGGATAGAGAAAACAGTCCTGTGAAATAAAAGAACCTCTGGAGGTATCACCATCCCTGATATCAAACTATACTACAAAGAAATAGTAGTTAAAACCACATGATATTGGCATAAAAAGAGATGGATTGTCCAATGGAATTGAAACGAAGACCTAGAAATAAACCCAAACAGTTATAGACACTTGATTTTTGACAAAATTGTCAAAACCATACAATGGAAAAAAGAAAACATTTTCAACAAATGGTGCTGGTCTAACTGGATGTCTACATGTAGAAGAATGAAAATAGATCCATATTAATCACCCTGCACAAAAGTCAAGACCAAGTGGATCAAAGACCTCAACATAAAACTGGAAACATTAATTCCAATAGAAGAGAAAGTGGGGAAGTGCCTTGAATTCATTGGTACAGGAGACAACTTCCTAAACAGAACACCAATAGCTCACACACTAAAATCAACAATTAATAAATAGAACCTCATGAAACTTAAAAGCTTCTGTAAGGCCAAGGACATTGTCAAATAAAAAAAAAGAAAGAAAACCAGCAGCCCACATATTGGGAAAAGATCTTCAGTAACCCCACATCTGACAGAGGGCTAATATCCAAAATACATAAAGAACTCAAGAAGTTAAACACCAACCAACCAAATAATACAATTTAAAAATGGAGTACAGAGTTAAACAGAAATTTCACTACAGAAGAATCTCTAATGGCAGATAAGCACTTAAAGAAATGCTCAACATCCTTAGTAATAAGGAAAATGCAAATTAAAGTGACTATGAGATTCCATCTTACACCTGTTAGAGTGGCTAAAATTAAAAATGCAAGTGACTGCACATGCTGGTGAGGTTGTGGAGAAAGGTGAACATTTCTCCATTGCTGGTGGGAGTGCCAACTTGTACAACCACTTTGAAAATCAATCTGGTGCTTCCTAAGAAAAGTAGGAATAGTTCTACCTCAAGACACAGCTATACCCCTCCTCTCCAACCATATACCCAAAATATGTGTCACCAAATCACAAGGATGTTTCATCAACTATAATCATTGCAGCTTTATTTGCAATTGCTTGAAACTGAAAACAACTAAGATGTCCATTAACTGAAAAATGGATAAAGAAATTGTGGTACATCTACACAATGGAATACTACTCAGTTATCAGAAACAAGGATATCATGAGGAAACAGAGAAGATCATCCTGAGTGAGCTAACACAGATACACAAACACACACATGATTTTTACTCACTCATAAGCAGGTATTAGCCAATATGTACAGGACAAGCATGCTACAATCCACAGACGCAAAGAGACTTAGTATCAAGGAGGGTCCAAGGTAGGATGTTTGAATCCCTCTAAGTAAGGGAGATAAAGTAGATGTCGTAAGTGGATGGAGAGACGGATGTGGCCAAGAACTCAACTTTGATGCCATCTGAGAAGCCTTATCCAGCAGATAATGGAAACAAATGTGGAGACCCACAGCCAAACACTAGGCAAAAATCAGGGAGTCTTGAGGAAAAGTTAGAGGAAGGTTTGAGAAAGCTGGAGGGATCAAGGACACCACAAGAAGACCAACATAACCAGTTAACTCAGACACAAAGGCACTCATAGAGACTGAACCACTAAACAAAGAACTTGCACAGACTGGTCCTAGGTACATTACACATATGACACTAATGAGCTCCTTGGTCCTCGGGTGGATCCCCTAACTATTGGAATGGGTTCTATCTTGGACTGAGAGGATATTGCCTCCCTAAAGCTCATTTTCTTAGCAGAGTGGCCTTATCTTGCCTCAATGGAAGAGGAGGCACTTAGTCCTGATGCAATTTGATGGGCCAGAGTGGATTGGTATTGGGAGGGTGGGGAGTATGGAGGAAGTGGATGGAAGGGTGGTACTGGGAGGAGGAGGTAGAGGGATGGTGACTGGAATGCAAAATAAACAACAACAACAACAACAAAAAGAATGTGTAAATTTGAATTTGAATTCATAGGTACTTTTGCGATTTTACTTAAAATAGTTTGAAATATGAATAAAGAAAATATGTTTATCGTATTTATATTAAAACACATTAAAAGAAAATGTCTCAAAACACATTGATAAGTTATTTGTAAGCTATAATTTTGTTGAAGGAAAGTCTCTAATGAGTACAAAGAGAAAAATTTGTAATGAACAATAACACCAAACTTGAAGGTTTAAATACTATACCCATTTTATTGCATATATTTATTATATTATTATTGTAAGATTAAGCATGTGATTTATAACTTTTAAATACAATAAAGGAACAATAGATCTTATAATAAATTAAGCAAAAAATAAACTCAAAATCAATAAGTAATTAAATAAAATGAAAGTTAATCAAGAAAATTAAGGATGATAAAGCAGATATTTCCTCATAGGTAGCTTGCTAAATTGGTTAATTATATCCACATCACATTATGGTTATAGATTTATGAGTTATAGATTTTTCATAAAATGAAAGCAAAGACAATAGCTCCTTTTATGAAAAAAATGAAAACTCAATTATGATTCAACAAATAAAAAATCATCGTTACACACATCTTGTGCAAACAAAATATACAGTCAGTAGTTGATGAAGCAGTGGCGGCAGTAACAGAGGCAGCGGCAAGAGGAGGCGAGAAGGACCCCGCGGCAGCTAGAGGGAAGGGGGGGCACTCTCCCTTTCCCCTCCCCGACACACACACACACACAGTCGGGTATTGATACTGTCACGACCACTGAACTCAGTAGAAGAGTGTCCAAAGTTCATTACAGAGAGGTGTTTCCAAAATTCTTAATATAACATAAATGATTTATTGTTATTAATACCTAAGAGTTACTTATGTGCATAAGCTAGAAAAGATAATACAGAAAATAACTATATTTTAATTGCTTCTAGAATTTTACTTTTGGAACAAAGGCAAAAGATAAAGAAAGAGATTAAAATTTCCATGTAGATAAGCCAATGAGTTGATATATTCACTATTATATCTTTTGTGTAAAGAGAACAAATCAATGTGCAACTAGAAACCCTTATAAATTTAGCACATATGCCACTACAGGGTTTCATCAAGGACATTAAGGTGTAATTGCAGCTATTTTCTTGAAGTAACTCCAAACAACATGTATGTAAGATATGTCATAAGAAGCACAAAGGTATATCTACTGACTTCTGATTAGAGATAAGGCTGGTGACATGAGAGGACATACATAACTGGTACTTAAAATATTACTCAGAACCCACTGCTTAGAGTTCATTGGCCCTAAGATTGATCTTACTATATCATTTTTAAGTAGAAATCGTATCCACTTGCCAGGTAAATATACATTCTTGTACCTATAGCTCTGTGAAGATCTCGGTCCTCACTAGAGAATTATTTTTTTCCGCTGCACAGTGTTTTGGTTAATGTAGAAACTGGTCAAGTTAGTAATATTGTGAAATAATTTTCTTTTACTTCAAGAAATTAAAATTCTCCTTTTGGTTTTTCATTGTACTGTTTATCACATACAAGAATATTTTAAATTACTAGATATTTTTGCATGTTCAAAATTTTATTTTGAGTTTAATTGTAACAAGAAAACACATATGGTATGGTTTAAAGGTTTTATTTTTATTTTATTTTTACTGTTTTGATATTTATTTGTGGGTTTAGCATGTATTGCTCTGGAGCATTCCAATACTTACTATATTATTCAGAAATTGAGTTTATTAGGATTTATTATTCTTTTATTTATTTATTTATTATTTCAGGTTACATCTCCATCGTAGTGTCCTCTTTCCACCCCTCCCAGTCCCACCCTCCCACTCTCTACCCCCTATCACTTCTATCCCACTCCTCTGGAGTGGAATGTCCCTACATATCAGTCCCCTGCCCCAGTTCAGCAGTCATATGAGGGCCAAGAGCCTCTTCATACACTGGGGGCCTACAAGGTAGCACCACTAGGGAAAAGTGTCTCATTGACAGGAAACAAAGTCTGTGTTCATGTTCCCTTTGGTGCATTGGTTGTAGTGTAGTTATCCTGTACTATATGGCTAAAATCCTATCATAAGTGAATAGATGCCATGTTCATTCTTCTGGGTCTGAGTTAGCTCACTCAGGATGATCTTCTCTAGTTCCATCCATTTGACTGCAAATTGCATGATTTTGTTGTTTCTGATAGCTGAGTAGTATTCCGTTGTGTAGATGCATCACAGTTTTTTAATCCATTCTTTGATTGAGGGACATCTGGGTTGTTTCCAGTTTCTAGATATTACAAATAAGGCTGCTATGAACATAGATGAAGAAACTTCCTTGTGATTCGGTGAAGAATCATTTGGATGTATACCCAGAAGTGGTATGGCTGGGTCCCTAGGCCACAGTCTCCCTGATTCCTAAACCACACAAAGACCCAACAAAGAAATAGAACTTCAGACCAATCTCCCTCATGAACATAGATGCAAAAATACTTAATAAAATACTGGCAAACCGAATCCAAGAACATATCAAAAGTATCATACACCATGATCAAGTAGGCTTCACCCTAGGAATTCAGGGATGGTTCAACATACAAAAACCCATCAACGTAATTCACCATATAAACAAGTTGAAAGAAAAAAAAAAAAACATGATCATCTCTCTAGATGCTGAAAAAGCATTTGACAAAATCAAACACCCCTTTATGCTAAAAGTCCTGGAGAGAACAGGCATACAAGGATCATACCCAGAAATAATAAAGACAATATACAGCAAGCCAGTAGCCAACATCAAATTAAATGGAGAGAAACTTGAAGCATTCCCTCTAAACTCAGGGACAAGATACTTTAGCCACATCTCTTCAATATAGTACCTGAAGTTCTTACTAGAAATTGTATTTTATATTGAATTGATAAATTTATCACAATAGAGTGATATTTGTCATTGAGAAGATCAAATTTAATTTATATATAATTGTCATTGCTCCTCTTTGGTTTCCGCTTGCAGGTCATGTTCTTCCTTGTGACTTCATTTTACCCTACATGTGACCCTGTCAGTGAAATGCCTTTCTTATAGGTCAGTATAATTGTTAATTTTCTTTTTTAGGTAATAAGGAAGTCTAAATATTTTAGGCTATTGTTGACAAGTAGTATGCTTGTAATCCCAATGAATTTCTGGTTATTTAATAGGGCTGTGGACCTTGATTACTATCCTGTTGGCTAATTGCATTTTCTGTACCAATAAGGATTAACATTTCTCTTTATGTATTAGGTATTTTTCCTTTGAGTTTCACACATTTATTTTGTTTTATAATAGTTACATACTTTCACCTTATTTTTTTCTTTCTTTGATTGTTTTATTTTGCTTTAACATTCCTTATAAGAATTCTGCTAGTAATGGATGCCTTTGAGATTGATTTGTCTTAGAAATACACTTATCATCATCAAGACTTGCACAGCTCTGTTCTAGTAAGTGGCCTCTCTAGCATTTTATTTCTTTTGGCCCTTCAACACAGTAAATTTCTGCATTTAGCCTAACATAATGTATTATACAAATTATTATTGCTTTCATACATCAGAGAAAGTATTGATGCTGACTACCTACCTAGAGAAATTGTGAAACCTAACCTTTGCAATTATTAAATATTTATTAATAACTATATTCACTTATAAACATTCACTTAACTACTAACCCTAAAAATGACTACAACCCCTATTACCCACCCACTAAATCTATTGATAACTATCACAACTTTTTTCATAACCTTTTAGAAGGATACAGTCTCTGGGGCAGGTGCTCAGTCATCAGGAACATAGTCTCTGGGGTAGACCCTTTAATGCATTTAGCAGTCTTTCTTCTGGAATATCTCAGACATAGATACACCAGGGTACATTGGCTTTGACAGTTTCACCTTAAGTAAGGATTAAGGCTTTCTTCTCTTGGGGAGACCTCAGCTGTCTGTAGGTCAGAGTCTGTTATTTCCTTTGTAACAGCAACTCTGCCATTCTGCCTCAGTCTTTAAAGCCAGCCACAGTCCCTTTCAGGCCACTGTTTGGACAGGTCAAACCCCTCTAGGCAAAAGCCGATCCACAGAATTTAATCCTTGGCCTTTTGCTGTCTTGCTGAGGCTTTCTCTGCTCACCAGCTTTTTTCTGCCTCAGGGAGATCTGGCCATCAGTCCACCATCACTTTCTCCATCAGACGATACAAACTACTGGTCTTCTCTAGTGTGAGAAATCTCTATCATCAGAGCTCTCCAGCATGGGGTACCTCCGGCTCCATCCACTTGTCCTTAAATAAGATCTCTCTTTGTTTCACCTGGCTTCAGCTTAAACTGGGCTCTGACAACTTAGCAGCTGAAAACAATGCCAGGCCATAAACCTTGTTTTTTGTCCATAGAGTCTCTCTTTGTTTCACCTGGATTCCTCCTTTTTTAGTCCATAGAGACTCCCCTCATTTCACCTGACTTCATCCTTGTTTTTAGTCCATAAGCTGATAAGCTAATTGCCCACAAAAGTTGATCTTCATGCCCTGGATTAAGAGAATGTATCAGAAACCCCTAGATATTTACTAAATCTAATTTATATTACTCTATCTTCCCTTAAAAAATTGTGATACAACTACAATTAATTTAAGTTATTATTATGTAAAGAAGTAGCAATATAAATTAAAACTGAAAGTAAAGCATGTTCAAACTGCTACTTCTATCTTCTGAAGTATGAAGTGGCAGAAGCTACTCTTTGAGCCCACCTGCTCTTACTAACCCAAGAAAGATGGAAGGCGACAAGAGGCATCTAGAATGAAATGATATACAATGTATAGAAGATAAGATATGGACAAGAAAGGAATACATAGAGGAACAGCGAAACTAAGGACCACTTGAGGGGACATATGGAAACCCACTACAGTATAGTTTTCTTAAAATATAAACTTAAATGGAAAAAATCTATATGGAGTCACTAAATAATCAGGGAGAAAAGCCCCCAACTATACATATCCACTGCTAAGAATGAATCACGTTCAGTTGAGTTGCTACCTAAAATGGTTTCATAGAAACATCAAACAACCCAGGATATTACCAAGGATTATTAATTGCTCTTCAAAAAAAAATGATGGTAAGGCCCTATTGCAGAATACAACACCTACATAACATATTGAACAGGAGAAGTTGAGTTGATGCCTACCTAAGACCTTTATCCTGTCTTAAAAGTGTTTATATTACTGGAAGTTACTCTGCAGGCTAACAAAGGAGAAAGGTAT
The DNA here is from genome assembly GCA_907164525.1 of Lophiomys imhausi. NCBI lineage: Eukaryota > Metazoa > Chordata > Mammalia > Rodentia > Muridae > Lophiomys > Lophiomys imhausi. The sequence continues at coordinate 3,560,478 of CAJQZJ010034157.1, read as the reverse complement.
ACACCAACTCCTTTTTAAAATCTTCAATCTACAATGATTATCTGCCTGCTTGATATGCTGGTACAATGGTGCCACCAAAGTTGTGGGATAAAACAATCACTGTCGGATAGGATTTAATGCCTACTCTGTGAGATGAGTCCCATGTCTGACACTACTTAGGTAGCCAAGAACCTGAGACTAGATAGGACCTAGAAGAAAACAAATAACTACTGTTCTGCTAAAAGAACTTGGTAATAAAATGACTCCCACGAACATTCTGCTACACTCATGTATCAGCGTCTTTCTTGGCTGTCATCAGAGAAGCTTCTTACTGCAGTAGATGGGACCAAATGCAAAGACCCACATCCAGACAATGTGCAGAGTGAGAGACCTTGGAATACTCATTCCTAAATGAGATGTGTCTATCAAACCAGAAGCTACCTCCAACTGACAACTTCTCACAAAAGAAAAATGCGTTCCAAACAATTTTTACTGGGTGAACAAACCACACTTAAGGGCAACTTCCATGGGCAGGAGTAGATGGTCCGTGAACTCAATGACACTATTGGAAGTTTTCTGTCTTGTAATGCTTTATATAGACTTTCTAAAAAATCCACCTTTGCTTGTATAATATCTAATTTTGCATTTCCATAGGATTTCTTTTGTGTAAATGTGTCTCTGTATCTGTATACTTTCCTTGGAGTTGGGGGTAGAAAGTAACAGAATAGAGTGCATGAAATAAATATATTTTAAATAAATAGAAAAGGGAAAAATACACATAATATAGATTTAATATTGAGAGTTTTAGAAACTTTTCCTGAAAAAAAAAGATTACCAGGAAAACATAGCATATTTTGATTTGCTCTATTTTAGTCACTTTTTAACAATATTCTAAAATAAGACAGGTTGATATAATGAACTCTTTACAAACAAAATTATTTTTCAAATTGTCAGTTTATTTTAATTATGTTTAGATAATTTTGAGTAAATGTTGTTGATGAAGCTTTTGATATTCTAATATTGTCTATATTCTAATATTCTTATCATATATTATGGGTTAGCTGGGATACCTCTATGGCTATTAAGCAGAGTACAATTATATGAAAACATACATATCTGCATCTTGCCATTAGCATTCCGCTTATTTTATTTCTAATATAGAGAGATTGCTTATTACTTTTCTATACGACTCATTCTTCCTGCTCTGCCCATGATTCAGGAATCATCACAGAAGAGAGGGAAGAAAAATGTTGAGAGTCAGTAGTGGTGGATCTTTACAACAAAATACTATTTGTTGACTATGACAAGCATATTGCACATATTACTTACAGGAGATGTTATTACATGCACAAGATCAAACGAGTCAAAAATCCTAGCATGGGGTATGCAGGGTCTTATGGTACCCCATACTTATCTGAGAAAATATTGGTATTTCATGGTTTCTAAGAGAGGAAGTATACTTTTTCTTCAGATAGGTGACCACCTAAGCACTACTAGCTGTTTCTACATCTGTGAACATACAGGCAGACTCAGCAGCCTAGAGGCATTTAAAGAACATAGATATCACATGAATCAAGGAGGAAAGGTAGGAGGAGGACAGGGACAGAATTGGAAAGGAGGGAATGGAGGTAGTTTTGATAAATTCTCAGTTAAAAAATACCATATATGCAGACATGCTACAAATGATGTGACTGCTTCAATCAACACCAAGGGTAAGAAAAGGATGGGAAAATGTTTACATGATTATGGATATTTGCAGATTCTGGGCATTCTCACTCTTAAAAGAAAATTTTTCAAAAATTAATTTTATTAATCAAAAAAAAATAATAATACTCTTTGTCCAGGCTCTCTTTTGTTGTGTGTGTGTGTGTGTGTGTGTGTGTGTGTGTGTGTGTGTGTACACATTTATGTGTGTTTCTGTTTTAATGTAATAATATAAAATCTCCTTGATATTATAGTTGTCAAAGCATTCATTTTCTAGAAGTGTTATGTATATAAAATATCTGTGATTTGAGATGGGATGCCACAGAGTGATATCTAGTGTGACACTCTACTAGAAGGTCTGATTTTCACTTCTGACTTTTCAGCAGCAAAGATAATGCAAAATCCAACAAAAGCTCTCCTATAGTCCTATCAATCTTCATTTTCTCTTCACATATCATTGCCAATAATACCTCCAATTTTCCTTTCCCTCATTTTCCCCACTGCTCATATTTTACCCTGAGAAATTAAAAGATGCTCAAGACTGAACATGATCATTATTCACTCAGCCTTCCAGGTAGCACCGAAACAGGCAGGAAATACTATCACTAATGGTAGAAGAGTGAGCAATAGATCAACAACTGAGGGGCTCCGTGTTTCCATGCACATATAAGGCTTTTTAAATTCAAGTGTGTCATTTCTTATTGACACAATGGATGATTTGAAAGACATGAGAAGGAAACTTCAGAAATACCCAGGCTATCTGAAAAATTTGCCTCATGGCCTTGTCAGGAAACTGAGATGAATCTATGCCATGGTTATTCAGAGTCAGCAGACAAATTTCTCAGACAGAGCATAGAAGCAGACCAAACTATTTTTCAAAACTATTTTGAGACTGTTGTTTTTGAGACAGGGTGTATCTATGTAGCAGTTGCTGTGTAGACCAAGCTGGCCTCGATCTCACAGAATTCTCTCTACATCTTCTACCTCCTGTCAGCTGGAATTGATGGCACACACCATCACACCTGGCAGCAGTGTCAAGTTTTAAAGCAGAAATATGCTTTGTTGTTTGTTCCAGCAAAGACAGAAGGGAGACCAATGTAGCTGCAGATAACTATAAACTTAAGATTAATAGATACAGGATGTAGACAGAGGACCCAAGAGGATGCCTGAGGGCTGGGGGTGATGCTGCAGACCTAGTTTAGATCTTTAGTTTGATTGGTGGATAATAAAGTGTCTTAGAACAAGAATTCTCCTTAATTTAGGTTTCAGGTAGTTAGAATCTATGCTAATCATAACCATAAAATAATAAATGAAAGTTTTCAGAAAAATATCATATGTCCAATGTATCTAAGTAGATTTGTGAACCCTCACACAATTCTGTTCCATCATTCTTAAGATCTGACTTGTTAATTTCTATATAGCATATTACATAACACAACAAATATATACTATACTATACATTTTTCTACTAAGACCCAATTATTCACTGTGTACCTGACTCGGTTTAGTATCAACTGTTGTTATAGTACACTGCTTATATTTAAATAGTTAGAATGCAACTAAATGTTATTTCTCAATCCTGTATAATGCTTGTAACTTCCTCACGTTGGGACATTATACCATTTCACTTCATCATGAGAAGGCAGAATATTATAAGACGGAAGAAAGATAGTAGTCATGTAACTTCTATTACAGGACTGTTTGTTGTTAAGGAGGTCCATAAGTTTTAGTAATTCAAGTGTGATTGCCTAATTAAAAAAATAAAAAGTTAGTCTTAATATTACTTATGTACATCTTTAAGTCTAGAGTTCCTACTGAGATGTGACTAAAGAAAAAAGTTGAGAGTCATTAGTGTTTTGAGATATTAGGTGTAAAAAGAAGATTAGAACAGAACATGTTAAACTTCAGTGCTCAGAAGAGACTATTCCAAAATGCTATCATAAGGTGTTAGAGGAAAACCAAATGCAAGTTTTATTGTGGACAATGAGTGAAGAAAATGTAAATGAGCAGAGAGAATTGTACCGAGGTTGATTGTATAGGACTAATAAATGAAGACAAGCATGTGTTTCTTCAAGGGCTGGCATACGAGTTGCATGCAAACTCATAGCAGTTATGAGTACCTGTATGAGACCTATACTAGACAAAGGTGAGGCTCCACCTTCTCAGAGGATTTGGGGGCAGGTAAGGATTGTTGGAGAGAGGGGTGACTAAATTAACACATTCCTTCATTGGTGTAGCCATTGGTAAATTGTGTATCCCTGTGTTAATTACTCATAACAAATGATTATGTAAATAATCCTAATTAAACTCATTTAGTCACCATGTATGTGTGTATACATATGTGTGTGTCTGTGTGTGTATGTGTGTGTGTAGTCACTATCAATATATCATATATATGTATATATGGATGTATAGAGATATCAACATATCATATATATATGGATGTATAGAGATAGATGGATAGATACATAGATGGAACGATGGATGATGATAGATAGATAGATACACAGATAGATAGACAGGCATTAGGAAAATAGAAGGGGGTTAGTTGAAAGGAAGAAGAAAGAGATTAAAGTGAAAGAAAGGGGAAATAGGTTAATAGTGGAAGTAAGGAGATCAAAATGTATATGTATGAAAAATTAATAAAAGCCATGATTGTATATAATTCATATATACCAATAAAGACATAAGAAATACAAATGTTGATAACTGACTTCTGTGTGAATACCATAAGATATTCAACATTGAGAATAAAAAAAGGCAACTGAGTGGAGGTGTCTTCTGGTCAGAACACGAAGGAAGGAAAAGGCAAGTAGAATTAGGTCTGAACGAGAACACCAAAAAGATGCAAGTTTGAGGATATGGGCCCTCTTTGAAATGTTGGCTTAGAAGGAGAATACTCAGCAGTGGAAGAAAAACTATGTGGATGGCTTTACACTTTTATCTCCATAACTGTTTTTAAATTTTATTTAACAATTAGATATCGAGTACATTGCATTTGCATTATGTCCACACACATACCCTGATGCCAATTCCTTTATTGTTCTTACATACATGTGCTCTCACATCTGCTGACTCTTCTTCTATAGTTTTACTGCTATTATACACACACATATGTTCTGTATTCATGTGGTCCTAAGGACATTACACTATTTGTCTACTCTCCTGCAGTGTTTCTTGAGCCTTAACTCTGGGGATATAGATAGATGTTATCTACTGTCCTATAGATAGATGCTCAGCTTGAAACTAAGCACCCACAGTGACTTCATATCTCCACTTTTCTCCAGTTTGTGAAACTCTGTTATAACTTAATACCAAAAGAAGCTTCTTGGATGTACTTATAGGTACAAGAATGAGAATTTAAAATGCAGTTGGAAACTATATCAATTTAAAAACATGGTAATAGTAGGTTGTATGGTAGAATCTATGATCTCCCTAGCCAAAATTTCATGGCTGGGTTTGAATGGGATTTAGAACCAATTAAACAGATGTCAGTTACCACCAGGATATGTGTCATCATTGTTCCATTGCTGTACAATGTACATCATGCTGCTGTTGTCACTGTTGTGGTACTGGATTTTTCTTTGGTAGTATGGTTCCTGGTGCAAACAGTATAACACACGAAAAACACCTCCTTTAAAACTACATAGGTTTTCTTATGACCTTTTCAAACATCCTTCATGTTATTTATCCCACCTCTGCTTATGCCTCTGTATTACCATAGTTCTGCCTCTATGGCTAATACTCTCTTCATTTTCTACTGTCTCCTGTCTAACATCCAGATCCTCCTTTCCTCGTTTCTGTAGATTCTATCTTCCTGCATTATCCCTTTACATTTTCCTAGCTTCTACACTCCAGCTAATACACTCAACCCTATAGATTTGTGTCTAGGACTCACAAATTAGACAGATGGTGTACCATTTGTCTTTCTGGATTAATTCACTCAGTTTTTTTCTAGTTCCATCCATTTACCTGCAAATTTAATGATTTTATTTTATTTTATAGGTGAATATTCTATTTTGTGTATGTACTTTATTTTTATTACTCATTCATTAGTTACTGGTGATATTGCAATCTGGTGCTACCACTATGGAAATCAGTGTGAAGACTTCTTTCAAAAATTAAAAATAGCTTTATCTTATGATCCAGTTATTTCATTCCTTGGCATATGACCAAAACACTAGATAACTACAAAAATATTGCCCAGAAATGTCTTTTGAAAGATGAGAAAATAGTTCATATGACCTGCCTCTTGAAAATAATGAAGAAAAGAAATAAAAAATTAGTAATGTGTGAAAGAATACACAGCTGTGAAATATGCAACATTAAGAAGACATCATCTACAAAAGTAGAGAGATTAACTCAGAACAGTAATACAGAAAATTGTTTACATAGAATTTTTACCTAACAACGTAATCCATAGCAACATAGTTCATCTTAAATTTTCTCCAAGCCTACTGAAAAAAGTAGAGATAAAGTCTGTAAAAATGTATTTTGATATATATTTAGGCAGTACAATTGATACAATGATGTATTGCACATTCAGTTTTTCAAGTGTAAAAAGTCTGGTGTTTATTTACGGCAAATCTCAATAAGGATGAACCTCCCTTCCTATTTACTAGAGATACAAATCCTTCATACATGCTAAGACATAATCTTAGCATTCTAAGTAATCAAGCTGAATATGTACAGGGAGGAAGACATGGGAGATGGGGCAGTAGTACCCAGTGAAATTTATTTACTGTAAACTGTAAATATTGTTTTCCTTTCCTCAGATGAGAAGATGAGATGAGAGCCCTACACAAGCTGTACATTGAATACACTGATTGAACAGAGCCCAGAACATTTCTATCTAAATATCCCTCGGCCCAGGCCTGGAAGATTCTAACCTCTGTACAATCTAATCTACTGTAAGTCCAGAACTTGAAGGCTTCAGCTTCCAACCTCCATCTGCTAAACTAGGACTATAATGTTTTCATCCTCCAAGATTTAATGCTGAATAAACTCACCTTTTTAGTTCTCTCTGAACTCTAGTTAGCTGGTTCATCAACAATTCTGTCTCAAAATCCTCTCCAAGCTGGCTGATTCAAATTGGCTTTTCTTGATTTCCGATTGAATTACTCTGCTTGGAAAAACTGCCTCTGCTGTCCACGAACTGAACTGTACTGACTGCATGAACTGAATGAAGCTGAATGGAATAAATGGGAAGTGGACATACTCAACTCAACTCAACTGCATTCAATAGAATTGCACCAAACTCAGTTTCTTCTCTCTCCCTGTACTGCTCTTAATTAGCCTCTCGTACCTGTCTCTTTCTGTGAAAGTTGGGAGTATCTAATTCTGACTCATTCTGTCAAATTCTTCTGATTCATCACTTTGCCTGTACCTCAATTGCATGTCATTGTTTGATTAATGTGTATACTAAGTCCAGACAGAGGATTGTAGGTATGTATTAAGGGCATGTCTGTACTGCTCCAAGGTCACACAGACTTAGGTCTTTGGTTGTGATCCCTTGCCAGAGTGGCCATGTTGGTAGGAAAAAAATCCTGTACAGATATCACTAGAAAACTAGAAAAGATAGATCCAATTGTGATAACAAAGACCAAAACTCCAGGAAGTATATGTTAAGATTATCACAGAATGTAGCAGCACTTGAATAGCAAAATGGGTGCACATGTGGTTCATAACCATCCAGTGATCATAAGTCAGGTGGCACAGCATGAGCTTGATTCTGTGGACATTGTAACACTTGTCTTCTGCTTAGTTCTGTATTTATTTCTTTAACTTTAATGTTCTTGCTAGTTTGTTTTCATTTGGTGTGTAGAGGAATTTTAATCCAGCAACATTGGTGCTCTGGCAAGGGATCTCATCTAAGTCTATGTTGTAGAAATAAAATTTAATTAAATTACATTGGGTGCCATTTGTAGAAATAATTAGTTAAATTGTTTACCAGTATTTATATTATCATTAATTCTTTCAGCAGCTGTTAATCCTTAAGCCACCATTATAAATGAATACACACCAACACCACATGGGTTTTAACAAGGCTTGGCCTGAATTTTGCAATCCTAGCCCATCTAACCTAGCTCATAATTCTGTTCCACAAATATGACCCCATATATACATATGTCCCCTTGGACTGCCATCCTCCATGCTATGTGGATGTTCCTGGCCATGAGGAATGAGGTTCTTTTTTCTAACCCATGGTGTCTGTCCTCCTTCTTCCTGCTCCTCCATCTAAAGCGCAGGCTTCCTGTTCTAATCTCAGGAAGTCACAACTTTCTCTGTCTTTGCCCAGTCTCAGGCCTCAGCATTTTATTTAACCAATCAGAGTCAATGTAAGTAACAGACAGCAAGCAGGACCAATTAATTATCATTTAGAAAGCTTAACACTACCCCATCAATTCCTTCTTTTTGTCTAATAAAATGACTAATTTTTTAATTCATGTAGTAAAAACAAGAAAACCATATATAAAAGTTACACCCATAATGTTTAGCCTATTTGTATCAAGCAATCTTGAAGAAGAAGAAAAAATTCATTATCTTGGTGTGTCTAAAGTTCTGAACCTAAATAATTTCTCTCATATCCTATATTTATAAACCTAAAGATTTTATTTAAACTTGAAAATATCCTTTTAAATCCTAAACAACTCAAGTTCAATTTAAATTTTATAACTATTATGCCTTCAACCCCATCAAAGACATAAGAAGAAATAAAGTTATTATTTGAGTGAGGTGGAAGCATAGGAGAGCAGCTTCCAAAAAGAAATATGACAGTTTGTTGCCTAGACAGTCCCAAATATTTCTCCATATCATTGGGGCATCATCTTCAGCCTTCAGGCCAAGCATTTTTCACAGACTAAATTGTGCAGCCTGAAATAAGAAGGAATTTCCTATTCTGCCTCTGCAGAATCAGTTCATCGACTTACCTGCATTCAAGCTCTGGTCCATCTTTGTACTGTATATAGTCTGTTGAAAGAGCAGGGGCATTTTTGCCCAGTAGCAATTATCTCCTGATGGGAGATTTCTTTTTGATGTTCATTATCTTCTTCCAAGTCAAATGGGAGCTATCAGGAGCTGACTGTCTTAAGTCAAAAAATTCTTTTTTCTTTCTTTCTTTTTTTTTTTTTGGTGTTTCAAGACAGGGTTTCTCTGTGTAACAGCTCTGGCTATCCTAGACTCACTTTGTAGACCAGGCTGTCCTCAAACTCACAGAAATCCGCCTGTCTCTGCCTCCCAAGTGTTGGGACCAATTCTTAAAATAATAAAAACATCTTTAAATCCCATTTTCTGTATGGCTCTGAGGGTTTTGAAGACATCTATCGATTTATATACAAATCTATCTATCTGTCTATCTATCTATCTATCTATCTATCTATCTATCTATCTTCTATATGTGAACAAACTGTGTATTTTTAACCACTTACTGTCTCTTTAACCTATTAAGTCTACTTTGTGATAAATTAAGACTAGTATTTGACATTACCAGAAGCTCAACTGGCCAGTCAACTTGTATTATCCAGACTCCTAAATAGATTGCAATAGCAAACCATAGAAGGATTGGAAATAAACCTGTACTTTTAAATGATTTCTATAGGCACAATCCCTTATATAAGTTGAAATATTCATAATATCTGTCTAAATATAAATTTTTATACCAATGAATCAATATTTAACCTTATTTTTGTATCAATATACAAAATTCTATAACAATGTATCAAAAGATAACTTTATTTGAGAATAACAATAGTTTTGAATTTCAGAGTAGATTCAATAACCTATCCTTATATCTTATCATTTCTGTATTATATACATATATTCCCCCTCTTTTTCTTTTCAAGTGTTTCCCCCATATAAGAGAGAAAGAAGGATAGAGAAAAGAAGAAAAGATCTCCAAGTCCAACTTTCTATGCCTTCCTTAACAAGACCATATAACAATATGTAACCATTGCCCCTAAACAACATCTATAACATATCAAATAACCAAAAAAACTCCACCCCACTTTTGGGGAGTGGGATGTTGCTCTCTTAAAAATGCTTCCTGCTGAATTGGGATGCAGAAAACCTGTTTGGGGAACCAAATTAAATGGAAAAAATAGTTAATGAATTTTTAATAGTAACTTTTGCTGTCCAGTCTCTATGTGCTCAACAATTTGATTGTCCTGAGCAGTTTGTAGTTTGAAGCTGGACTTTGGGTAGGAAAGTTCAGGGCTTTATTGAAGACCTGAATAGAACAGTCTTTGAGGCTGGGCCAACTCAGCAAGCTGTTTGAGGTTTATCTGGATGCAGATTCTTGAGGAAACAGCTATTGAGGCAGTCTATGAGGCTGGATCATTTGGGTTACTTATCTTCTTTGTACGCTGGTCCTGTTATTCTGAACACAAATAACATATAGTTCTGCACTTACCAAAACACCTTGGATGTTCAGGATGCACAAATCAATTAAGGAATATCTTTTGTTCTTTGTTTGAACAGAAGAAAGACATTTGTAAGTCTCCATTTTTTGCCATATGAAGGGATGTTGTGTAATAGTATTATATATAAATTCAATATATAATCTATATTAATTGAAAATAGAGCATAAGACTGTATGGATTTTAAGTATCCTCCTCTACAGTTGACATAAACTTATTAATTGATTAAAACAGGTTTATTCTGTGTTGTTCTGGCTTTTTGTGGATTAGGTTGGCCTTAAACTCAAAAGAAACCTGTCTCTGTCTTTGTCTCCCATGTTTTGGGACCAAAGGTATGCATCTATATATTTTTTCTTTCCTTTTCTCCTTTCTTTGGAGATTTAACTTCTATGTAGATATATATATCCTTATTGAGACAGGGTTTCTCTTTGTAGCTTGGGCTGTCATGATTTGCTCTGTAGAGTTCTATAAATTAGATTGGCTTGGAACACACAAGGAACCTGTTTTTTCCTTGTCTCCCAAGGTTTGAGATCAAGGTATGGATTTAAATAATTGAATTACCCTTACTAAACAATAACATTAATTAAAACATTTTGTATTAGTTTGAGTTCCAATTCTCTCATGGAAGCTCCATTTTTAAGGAGATTGGTGTATAGTAGGACAATATGCTATTTTATGTTAGCTTTTCTTAACTGTTGGCTATGGGAGGCATGCTATTTGCATGTTCTTTCCCAGCCTAACTCTGGGTCCTTACATTGATTAACAGAATATACCTCTTTCTCTACCTCTCTCTCTCCTTTTTTTTTCTTGAGACAGGATTTCTCTGTGTATCCTTGTCCTGGACTCATTTTGTAGACCAGGCTAGCATTAAATTCACAGAAGTCAGTCTGCCTATGCCTCCCAAATGCTAGGATTAAAGGTGTGCACCACCACACCCAGTGACTAACATATCTCTTTTAGGGGCAAAATGCCTCTTGAAACCAGTTCTCCAGTGGGAACCCCACACCTAAGGAGACTGGCTTGTGACCCCTTTCCCTTTACATAAATTTAAAATTATGTGTATTTATCCATTAGCTCAGTAAGGACATTATTGAACTTAACATCAAGGAAAAAAATGTGTCATATTTGAATTCTAGACTTTAGTAAGCAGCCTTATCAGCATGTTTCCAGCCCTGCCTTCATTTTTTAAATCAGGCTGGTCTAGAATTCAGATATATGCCTGTTTCTTCCTCTAGTGTGAAGGGATTAAGGGATTAAGGGTGTGTGCCAGTACCACCCTGCTCAAATATTTCACTTAAATCCCAGATATTAGTAACTGTGCAACCCAGAGAACAACTTTAAGCTGTAGTGAAAATTCGAAATCTGCCCAAAAATCTTCAAAAATCTCATATGTTTTAGCAATGCCAAACCAGAAAAATATCCTTTCTACCTCCCAATATAGGAAAATCAAAGATATCTAAACAAAAATCAAGCAAAGAAACAACATTCTGAAAATCTTGGCATACCTAGGGAGTGGTGAGCTCCAGCTGTCATCAGTTTTGTATTATCTATTGGAAAGGGCTTCCCTCCTTCCTCCATTATCATTGCTGGCAATTTAGCATTCCATCTGTAAATTCTTTCCTTTAAGACTATCCTAATCTGAACTTTCTCCTCAAAGATACACAGAACCAAAATTGTCAGGGTAAAAATCATTTGAATGCTAAGAGGAAAATACTCAATTGGAATCCAAATATATTGAGGCATTATGAATTCCTCCATTTTTAATCTAGGCTGTTAATTTCGCTCTCAACTTCTGTTTAGAAGGCTGCCAGTTTTTTAGTATGTAAGGAGAGCTAAGCTTTCCATCTTTGTTGCACAGTAGTTTTTTGTTTGTTTGTTTGTTTGTTTGTTTTGTTAAGGGAGCTGTTCCTTTGAAATATATTTAGGTTCAACTCCCACTCTTTGGCTAGGAACCCACCTTTTTCCCAGGCCTTCTCACACTGTAAGTATGGATTCTAATTGCCCCATGCTGGGTGCCATATGTAGAAATAAAAATTAATGAAATTACATTGGGTGCCATTTGTAGAAATAATTAATTAAATTGTTTACCAGCATTTATATTATCATTAATTCCATCAGTGGCTGTTAAATCTTAAGCCACCATTATAAATGAATACACACCAACACCACATGGGTTTTAATAAGCCTTGGCCTAAATTGTGGAATCCTAGCCCATCTAAGCTAGCTCATGATTCTATTCCAAAAATATGACCTTTTATAGACATATGTCCCCTTGGACTGCCATTCTCAACACTATGCGGATGTTCCTGGCCATGTGGAATAAGGTTCTTTTTTCTAACCCATGGTTTGTATCATCCTTCTTCCTGCTCCTGGCTGGAATGAATTAATCCTTTGTCTAAAGTGTAAGCTTCCTGTTCTAATCTCAGGAAGTCCCGACTTTCTCTATCTTTGCCCAATCTCAGGCCGCAGTATTTTATTTAACCAATCAGAGTCAATGTAAGTAACAGACAGCAAGCAGGACCAATTAATTAACATTTAGAATGCCTAACAACCACCCAATCAATTAAATATAACCCAAATATTGGTTAAATAATTTAATTAGCCATTTTTTTCTACACTATGTGATCTGCCTGAAATATAGGCATGCCCTTAGTGTACACATTTAATCCCAATGAATGAAGGTAATGTTTGAAAGTGATGACTTATTGAGGGGCAGACAAAGTGATGAATCAGATAAGGATTTGAGAGAATGAGTCAGAGATAGGATTCATTCAACTGTCATGAGAACAGACTGGAAAGAAAGGCTACTTAACAGTACACAGAGGAGAGAATATTTCCCCAAGAATTTCTACTAGAAGAGTTTTACAGAAACAGGTTACAGAGAAAATAAGCCAGACACAGGTGCAGACAGAAGTAACCAGATGATTAAAATATATTGCCAGAATTAGTTTGAGACCAGACAGAGCAATACAGTCAGAAGTCAAGAGAAGCCCGTTTGAATCAGTAAGTTTAGAGAGGACTTTAGGAAAGAATAGCTGAGTTGAACCAGGTAGGCAGAGTTCAGAAAGAGCTAGAAAGGCTTAGGAATGACCAACATCTATTCCATGATCTGAGGAAATAAAAACAACATTTACATTGGTGGGTTTCAGTATTAGGACTTCTGGTCTTACAAGGTGTAAATGAACACGAGTAAAGGATAAGATGATATTACTATGTATGAATAAAGTTTCCAACATGTATAATGGTATGTAACACAGCTAATTGTACAAATAAATAATAGAATTTTTTTTACATTCTTATATAAAGCTGCTTCAGTCCTTATGTTCCCAGTTACAATATGGATGCAATAAGTAAATAGCATTTCTAGAATTCTAAACCATTCTTTAACAGATGTGACTCACTTTCATAAGCTGATCCATTTTCTTTCAAATCACCTCTTCCTTGTCAATAAGAAAGTAGATATCTAGGTACTTAGAGTTGACAAGTTCACCTAAATATGATACTTTGATTTAAGACTTAATAAGGAATATATCAGCTTTAATATAATCATTACTATGAATATTGGTCTTTCTTTAATTATTAGAAACATGTTGTTTACATGTAAGTATTAATAAAAATGAAAAATGTTTAGTGATATATTATACTACTTATGTCTGCCTATGCCGATTTCTGTCCTATCTTCTAGCTTTTGTTTCATAAATGAATCATGTATAATTGATTTGTATTCAGCTGTCATGAACATTTTGATGATTCTCAAATCAAATCCTAACAAAAGTTAAAATCGGGGAGATCTTTGGAATCATGTAATTGATAAACTCAAGCTTAAGTCCTGTAGAATCTCACAAAACATGTAAGGATCCTATGCCCTTTATACATCCTGTATGATAGGGGCCACTCTGTGTTTTAGAGTATTTAACAAATTGCTCATCAGGATAGTGTTATTTTATAAGAAGATATATAAATGAATATGAATTAAGTATGCATTGGATTATTGATTATCATTTTCTAAGGATTCTAACATAACAGCACTACTAGTTACTTGGTTAGTGGCCTCAAAGCCAGTGGGGTTTTTTTTAATCTCACTGTAATGACAAGATACACCATCTATCTCTGTTTATTACCTGATAGTATTGCCACAGTTTTTTACCCCAGTGTATATATTATCATTCCCTGAGTAAAATTCTTCTGAAAATCAACTCATAAAAATGTTCCACCAGCCAGAATCCAAGTTTTAGCAAGAAGAAAACTAGAGTCTTGACCTCTTGCCAGTCTCTAAATTAAACCCAGGTGTGGACTGCATTTAGAAAACTAAGGACATCTCCTCATCTATGTTCATAGCAGCCTTATTTGCAATAGCTAAAAACTGGAAACAACCCAGATGTCCCTCAAAAGAGAAATGGATTAAAAAAAAAAAACTGTGGTACATCTACACAATGGAATACTACTCAGCCATCAGAAACAATGAATTCATGCAGTTTGTAACCAAAAGGATGGAACTAGAGAAGCTCATCCTGAGTGAGCTAACCAAGACTCAGAAGGATGCACATGGCATCTATTCACTTATAATCGTATTTTAGCCGTATAATACAGGATAACTATACTACAACCAATGCACCAAAGGGAACATGAACATAGACTTTTTTTCCAGTCAATGGGACACTTTGCCCTAGTGGTGCTGCCTTGTAGGCCCCCAGTGTGTGAGGAGGCTCTTGGCCCTCATATGACCTCTGAACTGGGGTGGGGGACTGATATGTAGGGACACTCCACTCCAGAGGAGTGGGTGGAAAGGGAGAGGGAGTAGAGGGTGGCAGGGTGGGATTTGGAGGGGCAGAAAGAGGATACTGAGATGGAGATGTAACCTGAAGTAATAAATAAATATAAAAAATTAAAAAAGAAAACTAACTCTTCAAGATGGAAGACATCATTATAGTTTTTCTCCAACCTTACATAACAAAGGAATCTAACATTTTGTCCTCTATGGCAAAGTCTGTCTTCATTCCAGAAATTACAGAATAGCAGTTTGACCTGGGTAATCAGAGGAGGACAAAAAATTACACAGGTGAAGTGTTGCAGTTTTTTCTGCCATTTCTCTTAAAAGTTATGCACAAACATTCATTTTACTCTAAATACTCACAAATAATCAATTGCCTCAAAGATAATAGGCAATAATGTCATACACACACACACACACACACACACACACACACACACACACACATTAAAATATTATCCTGATAACAAAGTCCATGGGATGTGAACAAGCTCTCACACTTCTTAGAACATATCGTTCTTGATGTTATGGTAATTAATCAGAAAAGATCATCATAGTTGATTGTTGAAGAATCCAAACATAGTACATGATGATTTTAAATGTTTTCTATTTTTATGTATTGATTTACGTATTTTATTTTATGGTTCTGGCATAGAGTACAATGCTCATACCTTAACACACTCAAAATATAACAATGCTATGGGAAAATGTATCATGATTCTCAAAAATGCCTAACTAATGTAACGCGTACATTTCTATATGTGAATATGTATATTTCCACGTATATATTAATGTGTAGAGGGAATTCTGTGTGTAGGTATATGTGATCATGTCTGTTTGTGTGTATGGATGTGCTAGTGTGTGTGTGTGTGTGTGTGTGTGTGTGCGTGTGTGTGTGTGTGTGTGTATGTGTGTGTTTGTGATCAGTTGAAGATGGAACTAGTGAGATAAGAAAATTCATCAAATGACTACAGTGCCCTGGGTCTTGAAAACTCTGGTTGTTTTACACTGTGTAATTCAGTACCCTGTTCACTTTCATGCCACATTAAAGTGATGTCTTCAGTGGTAGAAATGAGCTACTCCTGTGTATAGGAAGTAATTGATTTATGATCTCAATGTCTTCAGCTCCTAATAAAAGGCACAATTCAGCTCTTTTTTATTACTGTCTGACATTTGCTTGGTAAGTTGAGAGCAATTTAAACTACTAAAAAGTACTCATTTCGCTTTATAACTTTGAGCACAATAAGAAAGAAAACTGTGTGTTATAATCACTGTTTTGTTGTTAATCCACAATATAAGAACTAGACTATAAAACTACAGAAAGATCTCAATTCTTTGTCTCTTGACACAGCTATTTCTCTTTCTCTCTGGAATCATCTTAACCTCTCTTGGATGCTCCTAATTCTCCCTCTGGTTGCCTCACTGTGAAATGAACTTCTTGTGCTATACCCATTCCTCCGAGCATTGCTTTTATTCACTTGGTGCAAGACATTGACCTGAGAACCTCACCACTGTTTAGTAAAAGCCCCACCCTAGAGCTGCACACCCAAAGCCTCTGTTTCACTATGATTCTAAGTGGTGGTATTATGAGTTCTCTATTTCTTGACCTTGGAAACCAATCTGCTGCTGCTGAGCATTGTAAAGACCTTTCTACACTACTTACTTGTGAGAACATTTTATTTCTGGATTATATTAAACATAAAGAGAAGAAATTACTCTCATATTATACCTGTGTGTGTGTGTGTGTGTGTGTGTGTGACAGAAAATGTTTCAAGAGAGAGACAGAAAACATTTCAAATTCTCAAGATTCTTGCAACATATAGCCATAATAAAGTGGTGTTCTCAGGGTAAATGTGTGTTTTAGATTTCTTATAATATCATCAAGTTTGGGACTATGTATTGTGTCAACTTTAACAAGTGAAAATATGAGTATTATATTATCTTAAATTTCATGTACCTTGCTGTTATCTACACAGAGGTTTCACTTTACCTTGCAATTATAGGATACAAGGTTTTATGTCAGACATGTTGCATGGGCCAGGCTTTCAAAAAGAGGAAGCAAAAAAGGATGTCAGAGAAGGCCATTCATCAATTTCAATTAATGTCTGAAGACACAGTGTCCCAGTCTACTAAGGGCATGACCTTGTCAGGGTAGAACTCCACGGGGATCAATGGTGATTTTCTCTCCTTACTCAGGAAAATCCTAAGCAGGTAGAGACCCACAGGGGAGCTTTAGCCTATATATACAGACAGAGAGATTACTGTCATCCTGTGTCCTCCCAAGTGTCCATTGACAAAATCAGAATAGTTCACTCTACTGGAGTTTTATACTGTCAGCCCTGAGAAGATAGATATTACAAAAATAAGAAAGAAAGTCATGTATTGATACATTACATTGTTTTAATTCAGAAATCCATACAATAAAAAATCAATTATGTTTAATAAAGTTCATTAGTTTTAGTTCAATTTTTCTGCATATGCATATACATAAAGAATACATTTTAAATATAAAACTAAAAACTAATTTTATTATTTCTCCGATAAGAACTAGTAAAAATAACAAAGCACTTTTTCTGCATATGCATATACATAAAGAATACATTTTACATATAAAACTAAAAATTAATTTTATTATTTCTCCGATAAGAACTAGTAAAAATAAGATGTGTAGGGACTTCTGAATTCTAATTTAGTTTGCATGACAAGGTTCTAAGCATCTGTTTAACAGTTACATATTTCTTCACATTTCTGTAGACTAACTTAGCAAACCCCCAATTCTAGATTGTATTTCTTTTATTTGCTGATCTGTTCTGTTTGTTTTTAAGTATTTTTGCTAGATTTTTCTAAGGAGATGCTATGATGCAGACATAGCAAGAAAACGCTGCCATAACATTTGTGGACTAAATTATTAATCTTTGTTTTGCTTCATTTCCTTGCTTTATCATTGGACTAAGGTTTTGCAAGTACAGGCTTCTTTTGTAAATTTGTTATTGATTTTCAGGGAAACAATTCTAAGATATTTATATAAATATTATATATGTGTGTGTGTGTGTGTGTAAGTATATATGTATGTAAAGGTCAGAGGCCAGCTTGAGTGAATCTGTTTTCTTCTTCTATCATGTAGGTTATGAGGTTCAATCTCAAGTCATAAGAATTGACTCCAAATGCCTCTTTCCACTAAGCAACCTTGATGTTTCTAGCATTTCCTATGGCATTTTGAGTCAGAACCATTCCAAAACTATGTTTCTTATTGATGATTATCAAGGGAAATTTATTTTATTTTTTTAAGTGTCACACATTTAAACAGTGTCTCTTGGTCACATATATCCCAACTTCTTCGCTCTAGCTTTCTCAGATCCCTCAATAATCTTTCCTATCTTCCTCACTTCATGTCCTTAAAAAATCATAACTGATTAAATGCAGCAATGTAGCCCATATATGCACATGTGTGGTGACATCCACTGAAACACAGGCAACTTACCAAAGATGACCACACAACACAAAAATAGTGACTCTTCTTCCTCTCACATAATCAACTCCCATTTGCTCTTCAGTAGTAGGTCAGGTACTTGGAACCCCTCTACACTCCATGCTAGAATATTTTGCTCTATTGATATTGTATTGGGCTTGTATGTGAATCATAGCTGCTGTAAGTTCATGAATATATTGACTATGTCATTTCCAGAAGCTGGCTTTATACAGCAGTCTTTCCTATCCTCTATCTTTTAAACAGTTTCTAGCACCTCTTCCTTGATGTTCCTTGAGATTTAGTGGGAGTGTTAATATAGTTTAACTATTTATAGTTGAGCTCTCACTTGACTATTCATAGTATTTTGAATAGTTTTAGGTCTCTGCATTAACAACTATCTTAGCAAATGAGAAGCTTTTGGCAAGGCTGAGAGCAGTACAGATCTATGGACATGAACAGAAATATTCAGAAGCAGTTGATAATATGACCATTTATCATAAACAATATCAATATGTTCTCAACTAGAAACTATAACTTTCCTTTCTATTGATTTTGTGAAAGTCTACAGTAGCAGTTATGTATTCCCTCTTATGAAGCAGCCCTCATATCCTGTGACTTCTTTTGTCATAGTTATAAGATCCATATAGTGATAATTACTTTATTCATTTCTATAGGATTCACACATTTTAAATATCTTACCAACCAAGATATATCTTTGGTGTGTGTGAAGCAGTAATCTTTTCTTTATTCTACAGTCAAAACTATTTTACTTTACAGATATATTTTTTATGTTTATTTATTACTTCAATGTACATCTCCATCACAGTAACCTCCCTCTACCCCTCCCAGGCCCACACTCCCACACTCCCACCCTCTCCCCCTTCTCCCACCTATCCTACTCCTCCAGTGTGGAGTGCCCTACATATAAGATCCCTTCAGTTCAGCAGTCATATGAGCACTAAGAGCTTCCTCTTGTATGGGGGCCTACATGGCAGCTCCACTGGGGCAAAGTGTCCCACTAACAGGTAACAAAGTCTATGCTCCTGTTCCTTTCAGTCTGTTGGTTGTAGGATAGTTCTCTTGTATTATATGGCTAAAATCCAGTTATAAGTGAATATAGCCATGTGCATCTTTCTGGGTCTGGGTTAGCTCACCCAGGATGAGCTTCTCTAGTTCCATCCATTTGGCAGCAAATTGCATGATTTCGTTGTTTCTGATAGCTGAGTTGTATTCCATTGTGTTACTGTACCACAATTTTTTATCCATTCATCGGTTGAGGGACATCTGGGTTGTTTCTAGTTTCTAGCTATTACAAATGAAGTTGCTATGAACATAGTAGAGGAGATGTCCTTGTGGTTTGGTGAGGGATCGTTTGGATGTATACCCAAGAGTGGTACGGCTGTGGCTTGAGGTAGAAATATTCCAAGTTTTCTATGATATCGCCAGACTGATTTCCACAGAGGTTTGCACTCCTACCAGCAATGAAGAAATGTTCCTCTTTCTTCTAACCTCACCTGGATGTTTTGTCATTTGAGTGTTTGATCTTAGCCTTCTGACAAGTGTAACTTGGAATCTCAGATTCATCTTCGGTTGCATTTCTATGATAATTAAGGTTTAGCATTTCTTCACATGTCTCTCTGTCATTAGAGAACAGAGCTAAACCGAGAATTGACAAAAGTGAAGAAGTAATCTCTTATGTCATTGTTAATATTCCATTGAGTAGTTGGTTATCCAATAAACAGTCTTACCACTATTGCCCCTGTGAGCACATATTTCCTACCAGGTTAGTATTAAAAATTCAGGGTCAGACCATGGGAGATATTACTGATGTACTTTTTCTTCAAGAAACCTTCTTATCCATTTCATATCCCTCTAACATTACAAAAGGTATTCAGCATTTGAGTGTATCCTAGTCAGTTCAAAATTGATTTCTGTATGCCCTACAACATACGTATGTACTGTCTTAACCAAAATGGTCTTATCATTTAACTAAAATGAGCAAACAACAGTAATGACAATCATTGTTGAGTTGTTTTGGATAGCTCTGGGGCCTCCCTGACCAATAACTAATGTGGCAGCATCCTGAGTTTGACACTGAGATTTTCTTTAAATAACCCATGACTTTTTGGTGAGTCATTGTTTGACCACATGGAACACTTCTTTCAAAACTCGTTTAAGATTATGCTTTAATTAGCTGATAGACTAATGCAGTTTCATACAACCTCAGTTTTAGAAGATGTGTTGTGATATGTCTATAACTATGCCTTCATATATGTCCATAGGCCTTGTGTAATACCTAAATCAGATCATTAAATTTATATTTTAGTGGATAAAATGAAATGAGTTTTTATAATGAAATATTACATAATTGCCTTTTACAAATGAAGATCCAAGTATCCTTAGTTGGCAATCATATACAAAATGTGTGAATAATACATAAATAAGTGAAGTAATTATCACTGTCTTAGCCTTATAACTGTGACACAATAAGGATCAGAGGAAATTATGCGGAGACAGTTTGTGGGCAGCAGTACAAAGCTTGTTGCTCCATAACATCTAAGCATATCAATCAGATGTGGTGTCTACATACCTGTTCAGCATAAACAAGTTGAAAAGGTCTGTAAAGATGTAGGCATTATAACAAAAATATGTTCTCTGCACTGAGAAGTGAATTCTTAGAGTGGAAGAAAGCACGAGAGTACACCTTAGACTGGGTGTCTTATTAACAATACACATTGCTAGGTCAGCTTTGAAGGCTGACACAGGAGGATCAGTTCACCAGTAGACAGTAGACACAGAGTCTGGCCATGGGTGCTGACTATTCCCTTTGGGGTGCTTTACAACCATATATTCAGGTGACAATGGGGGAAGGAAAGCACATCTTCCTCACATGCTAAACTCAAAGGTCATCAAATGAGGGGGCAGCCTTAATCACCTACCAAATGCCTGACTTATTATAACAAATATTCTATCTATACTTAAGTTTCAGGATTTGGATTCTGAATGATGCAATAAGGTCACTGATGTCACCATCTTAAAATCAAAGAGTTTTATGAAATTACTTTCCTGGAGTCTTTATAAAACACAATGTCAAACATTTTCTCTAAGAGTCAAGGCTGAATGAGATAATATCTCATTAAAGACACAAGCATTGCAATTTTGATTTCTCTTCTGAAGGATTAATATATATTTTAGAATAGAAATGTTCAAGAATAATGACTTTAAGGACTCGTGCCTGTAGTTGAAAGTAGTGGACTCTAAGAGGGAGTGAAATTTCTTGATTGTCTTTACTTCAACATAATGATGGCTTTAGTGTTTTGTTTTGTTTAATATTTTTGTTGTGATGACCTAGGACAACGAAATTACTAAAATAAGATGACAATGCATATAGCACATTACTTCCCCAATGTTTTAGCAAACCTAACTTTGCAGTAGACTAAGTGTCTATAAGGGAGAGACATGGCAATGTACTCTGACATTCTAAAGTGTGAGCAAGGGGATTTGACCTCGCTCAGCAGTCTGTGTTAAACCAGCTATAAACAATTATCACTCAAGGACTAGAAAATAAATTCCCCTTCATTAAGTTGTGGCCTTCTCTGAATACTTCCAGGAATGACTAGCATGCTAATAAATCACATATGCAGATCTGTTGTGGGAAAATATATCCTAGCAAAGGAAGTTCCAAGACTGAATATTAAAGGGTCTTCTCTTCCATGTTTTACCAATTAGTAATTGGACAATAAGTGAAAGCTGTCACAAAATGGGAACATAAAAAATTATGCTATCCAGTGACAAAAAACAAGACATTTAGCCAAAATTCTACAGAACACACCACTCACACAACTTAAATTTAAGTGGCAAAGCTACAATGGTTCATAGTAAACCTGTGTTTCTTTTAATCTCTTTTTCAGTGTGTTAGAAGAAATTATATACTCATAAAAAATAGGATGTTTAAATAATGAAGGGAAAAATGAGCACAAAGTATATGTGAATTATCTGTGTGTTCTAAAAAAATGGAGAAAAACACACAGCACTTTGTGTGATACACACAGATTCGTGTGTAGGTTGTAGGACACATACATATGTGCATTCATGTATATATGGGACATGTCTGTGCATACATGAAAGATGCATGTATGTGTGTGTGCATGTGCATGCAAGCAAGCATGCCTGTGTGTGTGTATGTGTGTGTGTGTGTGTGTGTGTGTGTGTGTGTGTGTGTGTGTGTTAGCAGTCTTCCTTCATTCCTCTCAATCTCAATTGGATGGAACCTCAAATGAATCCAGACCTTGCTAATAATGACTCACCTAGTACAGGCAGTCAGCTTGGTAGTAGATCTCGATTCTCTGTCCTCCAAGTCCTGGAATTACATATACGATGTCAAGCTCTCCTAGCTTTTACTTTGGTCCCAGGCATCCTAACACTGGTCTACACACTTTGTAGCAAAACCTTATACATTGTACCATCTCCCCAGCCTAGGATCCCTTCTAATAGCCTTAGGGTATCACAGGGCAGTACAATTAAAAAAATATTTTATTTAGTCACATTGTCTTTCTTTAATATCCTGTAGAGTTTAAGTGGGAGGCATAGATTTTAACCTTAAATGCTACAAGTGTCAGCACATAGAGTCCTATATCTGGGACCAAAGTAGTAGGTGGTACTAACCTTCAAGGGACTGACTCAAGAAATCACAAGCACTTGAGATGTGACACATATTAAATATTACACACATATGTTCAGTAGTTTATTCTTTTTTATTAGTTCTTGGTTAATTCTCTACACTGTATTTGATCATTTTGATCATATTCACCTCCTCCCCAGCTCCTTCAGTATTCTAATCCCTTTCCTTATTCATCCACCTTTGTGTTCATTTTTTTTTTTCTTTCTTTCTTTTTTTTTTTTTTTTTGTAATAGCCCTGGATGTCCTGGAACTCACTCTGTACACCAGGCTGGCCTCAAACTCACATAGATCTGCTTGCCTCTGCCTCCTGAGTACTGGGATTAAAGGTGTACGACACCATACATGGCTTGTGTTCATTTTCTTAAAAGCCTATCAATTAGAGTTTGTGTTTTCCATGCACATTTGGATGTGCAGCCTTCTATTGGAGAGTAGTCAGCCTACCAGGAGCTATAGTCTTATATAAAACTGACTGCTCCTCTGCCAGAAGCCATCAACTACTAAGAGCTCCTTCTTGCTTGAGTCCTTTCAGAATGAGTTTGCATATCTCTTCTATATGCACATGAAACTGACAAAGAACAAAGCAAATACTATTCAAAATGGATCCAGCATTTGACACAAACTGCAAAGGCTAAAAAAAAAAAAAACAAAAAGAAACCTCAATAATTGGGTGCCTCTAAAGGGTCCTCACCAGATTCTCACCAACATAATACCACTTCAAGCATTTGATTATTTATTTATTTATTTACTTACTTACTTACTTACTTATTTGCAAAGAAAGAACTTCCACCAATCAATGAATACAGAAAATGTTTTGCAAATGTTGATCAAATACAGAAACAGAGATTATTACACTCTTTGAATAAATTAACATATTCCATTGGTAGAGATGCATTGATTACAATAATTTCTAACATCACCAATAAAAAGCTATAATAGTTTACAAACAGGTTTTTGTAATGCTTCCAAAATTATCATCTGAAAGTGCAACTTCTTTCACAGCAAACTAATATAAATGATTTCAAAATATCTCTCAGAATAGAGCTGAGAGTGTGGCTAAGAATGTTTGGGCCACAAGCGTGAGAACTGGAGTGCAAACCTCAGCAGCCACATAAAGAGCCAGATATGGCCACTGACATCTGTAAGTCCCACATTGTGGGGTTTCAGGGGAGCAGATACAGCAGTATTTCTGTTGCCTATTGGCTACTGGCCTAGATCCTGCCTCAGTAGTAAGACCTGTCTTAAAAGAATAAAATAGAGAGTGATGGAGAATGTCCATAATCCTCCTTTGTATTCAGAAAGTACAGAGTGTGAGTGTACGCACAGGCGCACACACACACCTGCATAAGCACATGTGTGTATACATACACACACACAGTCTCATAAATACACACAGGTGTACATTCACATCCACACACACATGCATGTGTACAAACACACACAAAATCTTGTGCACATACATAAGCATGAAAACACATACATGCATACATGCAAATGCAGACACACATGCATGTACAACTCCTGTGCAATATACACAAGCATGCATGAAGAAACATACACAAATGCACACACACACACACACACACACACTGACACATACACCATAAAAAGAAATATCAGAATAAAACAAGTAAACATTTATGACTTTGAATTTACTTTTAATCATTATATAACACTAAAAATGAATAACTTTTGTATAAATTAATAGTAAATTCTTTTTTTAAATCTACATTTCGAAGCTTACAAGGGAGCTTTAATATGTGAGCCTGTTTAAATTTTGTCCCTTAAAACTCCTCATGTAATGTAATAAATCTTCATTTGTTCTTAACTAATTGCAAGAAAAGTTCTTGTGTCACTGAATTCTTGTCCTTTTTCTTCAGTCATCATCAAAGTGTGAAAGCAGGTTTCTTGAACCCAAAATATCCATGTCTGACCTTTGTGTTCTGTGAGCATAAGGGAAAACAAAGTGAGCCCTCAGTAAATGTTAAGGTTTTTTTTCTTTCACCTGACAAAATCCTGTATTTATATCACTGGATTTTAGCCTAAGGGCCAACTTTGTATTTCTCATTTTAGCACAGAGAGAAAACTAAGTCTTTCTAAACATTTATTCTCTTTGCTCATCCATTTTCTTTTGTATGCAGACAAAAATTCTCTCAACATTGCCTTGTGGAAGGCAGATGCCTCTTGTCTGGATGCATTTCTAGACATTGACCAGTGATTAGGATTACAGAGAAATCAGCATTCCACATTCTCTTTTGTGTGTGTGTGTGTGTGTGTGTGTGTGTGTGTGTGTGTGTGTGTGTCTGTGTTGTATTGTGCATCATTTTTAGAAAATAGTGTTTACCACTATCAGGAATATTTGTGCAATTTTCCTAAACTATAGACATAGATAAATGGCCATGATTTTTTAATGTTTATTTATTACTTCAATTTACATCTCCATCATAGTACTCTCCACCCCACCCAGTTCCACCCTTTCACCCTCCCCTCCCCCTCCCACCCATCCCACCTCTCCTATGTGGAGTGTCCCTACATATCAGCACCTCTCAGTTCAACAGTCATATGAGAGCTAAGAGCTTCCTCCTGTACTGGGGACCTACATGGTAGCACCCCTAGGGCAAATTGTCCCATTAACAGGTAACAACGTCTATGTACCTGAACCTTTTGGTGTGTTGATTGTAGGATAGTTATCCTGTACTATATGGCTAAAAACAAATTATAAGTGAGTAGATACCATATGAATCTTTCTGAGTCTGGGTTAGCTCACTCAGAATGAACTTTTCTAGTTCCATCCATTTGGTTCCGAATTGCATGATTTCCTTGTTTCTGATAGCTGAGTAGTATTCCATTGTGTAAATGTACCACAATTTTAAAATCCATTTGTCAGTTGAAGGACATCTGGGTTGTTTCCAGTTTCTAGCTATTACAAATAAGGCTGCTATGAACATAGATGAGGATATGTCCTTGAGCTATACTACAGAGCAATAGTAATAAAGACAGCATGGTACTGGTATAGCAACAGACCAGTGGATCAATGGAATCAAATTGAAGATACGGAAATGAACCCACACACCTGTGGTCACTTAATTTTTGACAAGGAAGCTAAAACTGTACAGTGGAAAAAGGACAGTATCTTCAACAAATGGTGATGGTCTAACTAGATGTTGGCATGTAAAAGAATGAAATTAGACCCATACTTATCACCTTGCACAAAACTTATAAAAGTGGATCAAAGACCTTAACATGAAGCCTGACACACTAAATCTACTAGAAGAGAAAGTGGGGAAAAGCCTCGAACTCATTGGCACAGGTGACAAATTCCTGAACAGAACACCAACAGCTCAGGATCTAAGACCAACAATCAATAAATGGGAACTCTTGAAACTGAAAAGCTTCTGTATGGCCATGCATTTTTTTCCAATAATTTTTTATACCTAATTTATATCAGTGCCTTCAGGTATTTCCAGATTCACCAGCCTTGTTTCTATTATAACTAGTCTAGTCATATATCTGGAGAGTTCTATCCATTTTTTAGTAACTAATTCCTCTTCAAGAGCATTATGGTACAAATTTCATCCACAGGAGTCATATATTTATATGGTTTTAATATGTCTGCAGCCACAGTTATAATATTAGAAGCCTGTGTACACTATCACCATCTCCTTCCTGTCATGTATTTCCATAATACCCCAGGCCCTTCCCAATAAACTTTCTGTCCCCTACTCTTCTGTACTCTGGATGGCACACTGGGATGGAATATGTGCTGTTTAAAATGTTTCTTTATTATATATCTTATGCAATATACAGAGGAGGCAACAAAAGCTCTGTACATGAGACCTTCTACAAGCCTATTGGCTAGCTATGTTTGTTGTATATGTTAGTGAAAATCTTTCAGTGATAAATACATATAGTCTTGTTAAAGATGTTATTCTTAAAACTTATTAAATATGGTAACAATGATATTTTAATTTAATAGATTTAATTTAATTTGATTTAAAGTCACCTGAATTATAAAAGTAACTTTTAAAAATGAACATTTATTTGTTTATTCAAGTTACATCTCGATAATAGCCCCCTCTCACCTTCCACCCCTCCTGGTTCTACCTTCCCATCCTATTCCTGCTTTCCTATCCTCCTCAGGTGACCCCTATCAAGCCCCTCAGTTCAACAATCACGTGACGGATAAGAGCTTCCTTTTGCACTGGTGCCCAACATGGCAGCCCAGCTAGAGTAAGGTGTTCCACTAACAGGTAACATAGCCCATGACAGACACTGCCCACCCCACCCCCACCACTTGCTAAGGGATCTATATGAGGGTCAAGTTGCCCATCATTTATGTATGTATAAGGGTACCTAGGTCTGGTTTATATATGCGGGTTTTTTTTTCTTTCTTTCTTTTTTTTTAGTTTATGTTTCAGTCTCTGTAAGCCTCTAGAGGTCTAGATTGGTTGGTTCTGTTGATCTTCATGTAGTGTTCTTTTGTTCTCCTGATTTAATTATAGTCTCTGAGGCTTACTGCATTCATCTACAAATGTAGACCTAGTCCTGGAAGCTTCTATCCTCCATGCAATCTAATCTAGACCTAAAATGTTTTCAGCCTCTGAGATTTACTGCTGACTAAACTCACTCAGCCCTTCCTTCTTGCCTCATTCTGGACTCTCACTGGCTGTTTCAATTCAGCTGTTCTGGCTCAAACTCCACTCCATGGTGACTGATTAAAATTGGCTTCTCTCAGCTTCTGACTTGTTGCTCTGCTTGACTTCAAATTAGCTCTAACAGTCTGTTCCAATCTTCCGGCTCCTTTTCATTCTCTGGCTCACTCTATCTTCACCTGTGTCTAGCATGTTCTCTCTTCAGCCTGTCTCTGTAAAACTCTCCTGGTAAAATTCCCTCCTTTCTTTCTCTGTGCTGCTCTTTGGCATCAATTGCCTCTCAACTCACTAAGTGAACTGGACTCACTAGACAGAACTGTAACAGTAAAATTTTATTTAAAACACATATTTATTAACACTTAACAAGCATCGTTAAAACACCTATATCTTATAACCTAATACCTATAAACACTTAATTCCTAAGAACACTTAACCAGTCTTGAAAAGATATTAATATTTGTAGCACAGGTCCATGAGAGAAAATTTTATTTTAATAGTCTGGCTATGGCAGTCACAGCAGGCAGTCTTATCCAAATGTAGAGTCTGCTGGGGCTAGTTTTCCAGTTCCTATGGTCAGTTTATTTCAACTTCTAGAAAGTGCATGGCTTATGAGTCCAGGCTGTTTTAACTGCTAAATTTGAGGTCGGTTTCCTTCTTCAGCTGAGACTCACTTCTTTATTCTCCTCAGCCTGTGTATGCTTCACACCCTGGTGTTCCTCATATAGACTCTGGACTCCTCCTGCCTCTCTCACTTTTCCGGCACCCTCGGGCCCCTGGATGGATGTCTTTAGTGTCCAGTTTGTAAGAACTTTCTCTCAGCAGGTTCCATGCATGCCTTCTTTGCCAGCCCATTTAGGCTGGCTTGCGGCAAAAGTATCTCTTGGACTCTGCCTCTCAGTTTCTGCACATTATTCAGTTAACTTGTCAAGGTTTCTGATGGTTAATTTGCCTCAGGCTCTTGTGGCCTAAAGGCTGGAGAAGGGTATCCCTTGCTGTACACTTCTCCAGCATGAGTTTCTGTCTTCTCTGTCAGTAGGAACAAGAGAGAGGTTCATGTGGAGTTCTCCAGTTTATACGTAGCATCATCTCTGGCAATCTGGCAGGCCCACAAGATCTCTTGCAATATCCAGTGCTTCAGGTCCCTGGTTCTTGCAGTTACTTAGCCACGCTCCTTCAACAAGGCATGTCCGTGTTTCTTAGGGATCTGTGGCTTCAACTGCACTCTGCTTATTTCAGCCCCAAGTCCAAGCAATGCCAAGCTCTTCCTTTATGTGCTGCCAGGTGCCAGGTTGATCTTCATACTAATTCACTGAAGAGAACTAACTCCCACCACACAGAAATCAGGGATCTATATGGCACTACCTCCTGAGTGCTGGGATTAAGGGATTAAGGGTTTGTACCACCAAGCCTGGAACAAAGCTTTTCTTTTCCTGAAACTTGCTCTACAACAGGCTGGCCTTGAACTCAGAGATCTGATTGCCTCTGTCTCCTGAGATTAAAGACATGTCTGTATTTCAACAGGATTACATAGACCTACAAGGTCTTTGGATGTGATCTCTTGCCAGAGCAGCCATATGCTGAATTAAAATTCTTCTACATGAAATATTGTGTGTTGCAGGAAGAGACAGTAATTCAGTGGGAGTCTAAATTCTTTAGCTAGTAAAACCTCATAGGTAGCCAGGAAATGAACTGAGGCTTAGATTATAGAAAATAAATAGGATGAAACATGAAAGCTAGAGACGATATTTTAATAGCCTGGCTCAAAGATATGAGCTCTGATAGCCATCACATTGTCCAGTAGATGTGACTATAAACAGGGTGATAAGCAAATATATAAAATGTTTACTGTCAACTAAGATAGTATGAATATAACATGGTACTTTACTGAAGAATGAATGGGTAAACAACCAAAAAAATTTATGTGATAAAATCTCATATAGTTATAGATTTCAGCGTATATGTGAATTTATTTTGAGAAGAATCACTGGTGTGTTAACGGAATAAATTTCACCCCAAATTACAAGCATTTAAAATGTTTTCTGGTAGACAGAACAAATTTTGGGTCATGGAATTTGTAGGTGGGTTGGTGTCCTCCTTCCTTTACAGAAATTCCTACCTGGCCACAAGGTGTGGTCACTTCAGTTTCTGTATCCTGTTACTAGGAGTGTCAGCTAGGGTCATCCTTATATCCTCCTAGGTGCCTCTCCCATCCCAGGTCCCAGTTTGTCCCAGAGATTGCCCAACAACAATTCCCCTTCTCTCTCGAAACCCTCTCACACTCCATACCCATTCTCCCCACATCTGACTCCTGTCACCTCCCCACTCCCCTCTCCTTCTCATCTCTCACCTACTTCCCTCTTTCCATCCACTTCTGATTTTTATTTTATTTCCCATACTTAGTGGGATTCAATTCTCCTCCCTTGTTACTTAGTTTCCTTGGGTCTGTGGATTGTAGCATGGTTACTGTGTACTTAATGGTTAATATACACATATAAGTGAGTACATACCATGTATGTCTTTCTGGGCGTGGGTTACCTCACTTTGAGTGATCTTCTCTAGTTCCATTCATTTGCCTGCAAATGTCTTTGTTTTTAATAGCTGAGTAGTATTCCACAAGATATGCAGGGATAAAATATGGAACAGAGATTTAGGGAATGGTCAACCAATGACTAACCCACTTTGAGACTTACCTCATAAGAAAGATGCATCCCCTGACACTGTTAATGGTGCTCTGCTCACCTTGCAGAAAGGAATATAACATAACTGCCACCTGAGAGGCTTTATCCAGCAGATAATGGAAACAGATGCAGAGAAACACGGGTAAACATTAGGCTGAACTCAGGAGTCTTGTGGAAGAGTTAGTGGAAGGTTTGAAGGTGCTAGAGGAGTCAAGGACACCACAAAATAACCTACATAGCCAATTAACTTTGGCACAGGTGGGCTCATAGAGACTGAAGAACCATCAAAAGAACATGCCTGTATTGTTACAAGTCCCACCACATATATAAAGCTGATGGGCACCTTGGTCCTCAAGTGGATCACCTAATAATTGGAATGGGACTATCTTTGACTTGGACTCTGTTCCCTCCCTCTGGATCCCACTTTTCTAACAAAGCTGCCTTGTCTTGCTTCCATAGAAGAGGAAGCTCTTACTCCTGATGTGATGTGATGTGTCAGAGTTGGTTCACATATGATGTGATGTGATGTGTCAGAGTTGGTTCACATAGGGGAGGGGATGGGGAGTATAGAGGACATTGGTGGGAGGGTGGGACTGGAAGGAGAGGAGGGTGGAGGTAACAATTGGGATGTAAAATAAAAATATAAATTAATGAATGAAAATAAAATGTTTACTGTTAAATGTTCAAAATGTTCACTGAGGTTTCATTACTACTAAATGTACTCCTGTAGGGGTTAGATAAATTAGATTTAGAAAATATATAGGGGTTTCTGATACTGTCTTTTAATTCGGGGCATGAAGAGCATTATCAGCATGTGGACTAAAAACAGGAAACAAACAGGAGACTTAATAGACTGAAAAACAAGGTTGAAGTCAGGAAAGACTCAATAGACTGAAAAACAAGGTTGAAGTCAGGAAAAACAGGAAAGACTTAATGGACTTAAAGAAACAAAGTATCTGGCCTGACATTGTTTTCAGCTGCTAAATGGGCGGAGCCCAAATTAAGCTGAAACAGAGTTCCTCCTATATAAGGACAGTGCATGGAGCCCAGAGAGAGAAGAGGCCCCTGATGCTAGAGAGCTCCAAGAGTCCTGCTGAAAAAAGGGCTGGCCATTGATGGCCAGCTCTCTCTCTGAAGCAGAAAGAAGCTGGTGAGCAAAGAAAGCCTGAGCAAGACACCAAAAGGCCGAGGACTAAACCCTGTGGCTCAGCTTTTGCCTAGAGGGGTTTGATCTGTCCAAACAGTGGCCTAAAGGAAACTGTGCCTGGCTTTAAGGACTGAGGCAGAGCAGCTGAGTTCCTGATTCAAAAGAAGTAAGTTGGCCTGCAGACGGCTGAGGTCTCCCACAGAGAAGAAAGCATGAAGCCTTATTTAAGGTGAGACTACAATAACCAACTTACCCTGAGGAACCTGCATCTGAGAGATCCAGAAAAAGGACTGCTAAGTGCGTTAAAAAATCTACAACAAAGACTGTGTTCCTGACGACTGAGGACCTGCCCCAGAGACTCTATCATTCTAAAAGGTTAGAAAAATAATTATCAATAGGTTTAGTCGATAGGTTAAAGGGGTTGTAGGAATTTATAGGATTAATAGTTAAGAAATTGTTGGTGTTTGTTATAAGTGAATTTAGTAATAAATAAATAAGTGTTAAATAATAATTTAAAAGTTCGGTTACATACTCTGGTACAAGAGATTTGAGAAATGTAGTCTGTGGAACAAAACTGCTAGTTACAAATTCCTACATTTTCTCCAGTATTGAAAGCACATAGCTAATGATTGCTGATTTGGTGCTGTGTCTTTCAAGATAACTGATTTTGGTTTGAAATGTGCACTCTTCAAGCACAGGGAAATGTAATGGCACACACTTTCCTCCAAGGTGAAAGTGACTTCATTTAGGCTGACATGTATTTCAAGTCTGCATGCTGGTGTCAAATCTCACTGCAAACCTTCCAATTTTTATATGTCAGGATCATGGAACTCCATTTGCTTTCTGATGTGTCCGACACTCATGAGTTTGCCTATGATGTTGAAGGCAAAAATATTGGACAATGGCAAATGGAGACAGAAAAGAATTTAGAATTGCCTGCTACAAATTTTTCACATTTGACACAATGAATTCCCAAAGGGCTTTCTCTTTGAAAAATTAGGGAACCTAGTGTGAATGAAAAGAAGATGGGAATAAAAAGAATGACATAGTAAAAGTCTTAAATAAATCATAATTGATCCCTATTAAAATACTAGTCAAAAACATCTAATCATAGTAATTTAAAACATGAAATAAGATGGAATCAATCTATATCTATATCAGTTATCCTCTTATGCCTATGGAGGGATGCCTACCATTTTAGAGGAAGAAGTTGGAGGATGATTATAAAACTATAATAATTTGCCCTTTCTTGTAAAAATGATAACTTATCAGTAAAAACCTCACATGTAATGTACAAGTAGCAACCATAGAGCTCTTAATTTCATTCCAAAATTTAAACTTCTGAGGTTTTTAACAAACAATACTCTAACATATGTGTTTATTTGTTGTGCTAAAGTATCATTTAGATAGATCATAGATGGATGGATAGAGAGACAGACAGAGAGGTGAAGAGATTGCATAGGTAATGCATAATTAAAATTCCTGGAGACCATGGATGTTACTTTATTCAGTTAAGTGATCTGAAATTGTTATTTGATCCAGGAAAGGAGAAAAGTAGACTATGCACATATCTGTGGAAATGAGATAACAACCTTGTAGAAGAACTAACCATTAATTGATGTTTGTTATAGACTGAAAGTCAAAATATCACACTCTGCAACTTTTAAAGTGAAAGTGGTAATGAACAACGACCTGGGATTGGAAAGCTTATCCTTTGGTGCATGATTATGGTATGAGTACAGAGCCCTTATCATGGGACCTTTACCTTTATTAAAAAGAAATACACACTGTCAAGTGTGGGCACAATGAGAAAACTGCAAGCCTCTGGCAAGGAATAAAACCCTTATCAGGTAACTGTACTAACCATCTCCAGGACTAAGAGAGGAAAAAAGAGGTGAGTCTTTTCTAAACCACTCAGTCTGTAGTAATTTGTTACAATTGCACAAACTGGGAAAAGCATGACCAATAGTATGCCTGACACTTATCTAAAGATTTTCATATATAGAAATTGCATTAAATTCTTCATAGTGGCTTTCTGCCCAAACTGTTGGTGATAAAAATATCTCATTGCATTCCTACAAATGGAGGTTTTCAGTTAAGCCTCCAGACACATAAGGTCTTTCAGACCTAAGAGTAGGACAATTCTATAGATGATAAGATCACATGAAACATTTCTGCTCCTTATTGCTACTCATTATTCATATTTCAAAAAACTTGTTCTAAGCAAAAATCCCAGCAATACAAGAAAGAAAAATATGATAGTATAGACTTTATCATTAGACTAATTAAAAACAATTAAGATAAGGATAATTACCAATTGTAATAGTCAGATAATCATTATAATAACCCACAATCAGATTATGTCTATAAATATATGGGATTTCAATAAAAGGCTCTGATATATTTTTCCTTCCAAGTTTCAGAAGACTTCAAGTATCCAAACCATTATGTTCAATTGCACTGAAAATTCTAATTAGAGAAAGTTGGAGCATTTCTTTCACACAGATTTTCAGCATGTATTGGGTGGAAAGACAGGGAAGAAATGTAATTAAAATATAGTTTCAAAAAGAAAAAGATAAAATACACATTTGCTTAAATTGCTTCTTTGAAACACATATTACTATCCTTACCTGTTTGATCTAATTCTATTCAACAGGATCATTACAAAATTCTTTAATACAAATTTTTAACCCATGTAAGAAATATTCAAATAAAAAGAAAATGTCAATTTACAGTTTAACATTGAGTTTCCTTACTCAGTAGCATCGTACATCCTGAGATGCAGCAAACTGAATTTACATCCAAACCTACTTCATTTCAGTCTGGACAACACTTTAATTTTAACAACAGTTTTAAACAAATATTAATTATGTTATCACTATCATTAAAATAACCATTTTTATGATCTACACTAGAATAATTTTATGTATGCTGTTCATTGTTTACAACTGACAATCAGACCAATAGATGACATTCTGTGCTTGTTTTGCATGTGTATATTAAATATTCCTCAATAATGTTTAATCAATATATTTTTAACAAGTTTTAGTATTTGATAGAAAAAATTTCTTAGTATTTTATGTAGTAGTTTAGGAATTACATTATTTTAAATTAAAATTAGGAACATTTGGAGCATAAAAATTATTTGAGGATAATAATAAATTCATATTTTTTAGCACAGAACATGAACACAGAGTCTTTTTTAAAGATAGCAATGTGTACTGTAGTTATCAATTTTTGAATCAAAAATATCAAGAAACTTTAAAAATAATCACAGTAAGATTTTTATCAGTATAAAGTAAAGCTAATTTATATTGATGATGGTTATAAAATTACTTGATTCCTATACAGATAGATGCAGAAGTCTATACGTCTCTATGTATGAGCTAGTGTGCACACAAATATGTTCTAATTCTGTCTGCAGGGTGGCCACAGCAACAATCATAGTGACATATGTACTGTCTTACAGGGAACGTTTATTTTGTACAGATTGCCCTCCAATTTAAAAGTACTTCAAATACATTTTATACATAGTAACAGACTCTTGCTGTTACACTAGATGAAAAAAATCTTTAGGAAAATCACACTTTCTGAGTGCTTACATATATTAACTTACCATATTCTAATCACAGTCCAATAAAGTTAATGAATGTTTCATATATATATATATGATCATATATCATATCATATATTATATATCATATATCATCATATTTTATGTTACATATTAATTATATATATATATATATATATATATATTCATGATCTGTGTGGGAAAATAGTGAATTTCCCAATGTGTTCTCTCAAAGAGAATGTTTGTATCTGAAATCTAAAATCTAGTGTTTGAATACTCAGTCCCTTCTATCAGCTCAAATGCTTTCCAACATATTCTGTGAAATGACAACATTGAGCAATTCATTGCAGAGAGGCACTTGTGAAGTGTAATTTTGAGGTAATATTTTGAATTGACCTCTGAAACATTAGCTTTAAGAAGTTGCAATTATCAATTCAGAACATATTTTTCTTATGTAAATATAAGACAGTTGCAGTTTTTATGGGTGTTGCCAGGTCAAGTTTGTGTGTACTCACTTAAACTACAAAGTCCAGGTGTATCAAACCAAGCTAATGTCCATCTTAAAGGGCTCACTTTCAAAAATATAACCTTGGAAATTTTACTTAACTCTTCCTCTCCTAAGTTACTTAACTTCAGCTTGTAATTCCTTCTGAAAAACCTGGAATACTACGCAGTACACATTGAATGAGGGATCAATACTCAGGGAATGCAAGAAGTTCAGAGTCAGAGAAGCTTGCTGGGGGCAAGGCAACAGATATTTCCCAGAGGCAGATAAGAACAATTCTATAGGTGTCTCTGTACACCGCGGATATAGGAACAAACACTTGAGAATGTGAAGTGAGTCACACTCTTTTATTTTTCAATTATTTTTTTTTAGAATTTCATAAATAAGTATTGTATTTACATCATTTCTACCCATCTTTCACTCCAATTCCTCCGTGTCACCATCACATTCATGATTTCTTTTTTTCTTTTTTTAATTATCAGTGTTACAGACACACTCACACATACATACATACAAACACACACACACACAGACCTATTTATAACCTACTGAGTACATTTAGTGTAGTTCATATGTACATGTGTTTAGGGATGGGCATTCTGTCAGGATGTTTGTTCCCTAGAAAAAATATATTTTCTCTGTCTCTCAGAAGCCATTGATTTTCTGTAGGTCTTTATGTAGGAATGGAGCCTTGGGAGATCTTCCTAATCCATGCGGTAATGCCTACTGTAATTGTCATAATGCAGCTCTTGTCTAAGCCACCATTAAGTTGCTATTTTTGGGGTGCAGCTTCCTTGTCATTTATAAAAGATGTTACCCTAGTCCATGTCTGTAATATCTTTTGAGAATGTGAGAGTTACTATACAGATATTTCAACTGGTGTTGGAACACCTCTGTTTTTCTCTGTATTTTCATTGATTCTACTCTCCACAATGATGCAGTAGTGAAACTACTACTTAGAGGTAACTAGCAGCTATCTAATCGGAATTAAAGCCAACTTAGTATGAGAAAATCAATGTCTGGTTTTATACATTGACAAATACCAACACTGAAGAGGTGATGGACCAAAGTGAAGAATCTACTACTGTCACGTTGCTAAGCCAACATCCTTTCTAAGAATATTCTAAATACATATTCTTTTTTTTTTTTTTTTGGTTTTATCGAGACAGGGTTTCTCTGTGTATCCTTGGCTGTCCTGGACTCTCTTTGTAGACCAGGTTGGCCTTGAATTCACAGAGATCTGCCTGCCTCTGCCTCCCAAGTGCTGGGATTAAAGGTGTGTGCCACCACACCCAGCAAATACATATTTTTATATCCACAGACAAGTGTAGCTTCCATGTCTCACCAAAGAAATTTCTTTTGTAGCAGATATGTACTGGTACAGAAAGTCACAACTGGTCTGGTCAAATGCAGAGATCATGTTCTTTTACTGAGAAAGATCTGAGACCTGCTCAGAGAGATGCTTTGGTCAAAGTCACTTACATGAGAGACTCTTTGAATGGACACTGAGGGAAGCAGATACTTTAGGGTCCAAGTTGAGTATAATCTTAACCCACTAAATCTACTACACAAAGATCCCCAAAGCTTTACCAGAAACATTCTTGCTACAGAAATGTACAGTTTGACAAATCTAATTCTAGTGTGTTTGTGTTGTTTGAGTTAATGAATTCCATGCAAACCATCCATGAACTTGATCCATGGATGCAAAACATCCCTAAAACCATCTGTAACTTGACTGCAAATTATACTTTAACACTCATCATCTTCCTCACACGTGTGTGAAGAAGTGTGTGTGTGTGCACGTGTGCGTGTGTGCATGTGTGTGTGTGTGTGTGTGTGTGTGTGTGTGTACATTTGCTTTTTTTAAAAGCATCTGGAAAATTTTCAAGATGATATTATATAATTAATTAGTTGTAAGACTTTTAGAAGAAAAACGATGGTGGCTTTATTTCAATATTCATTTATTCTATGAATATCATGTATATTAACTGGAACTGAATTTATTTTAAATCTGTAATGGAGCTCACAGATGCAAGAAAAATGAGAAGGAATTATCAATTGTGGACAAGTTTGCAGTCAAAAGAAAAAAGTCGAAGGTTATATAATGTCATCCATAAATCAGCCAGCACTGATTCTGAGAACACACTGGCTTAGCAACGATCACACAGATAATAAGGGGTAAGCACTAGACTTTTACCAAAGTAATTACAACTCATATATACTTCATATAATTTTGTCATGGACCTAAACAACTTTAAAATGTGGCAAAATAAGATTAATTCAATGAACATTAGCTACAATATTATTATTGTTCCTAAAATAATGAGAACTGTAATTTTGTTAATTTAATTGGAGTCATGCTCCTAAGTATAATTGTTTCTGGACCTGTATTTGTTTATCTGGTGTCTAGCAGTGAAGAGCACATATGAATGGCTGTATTTATATAATAGTACCACACAGAAAGTTTTAGCCTTAAGAGGAGTCTAAATTTTGCAACACAAGAATTGATTGAACTGCTCTTTGGAGAAATGAAAGATTCATTCTGATATATCCTCAGAAGTGACTGGAATTCTAATATGACAGCTTTCAAAACTTAATATTAAGTGTTAAATTAATTATTTGAAGGAATAAAAATTCAAGGAGAATGTGAAGTTACAGAGTGGATGAAAATTAAAAGATAATTTGGACTCTTGTATAAAATTAGAAGCTAACTCTCTGCCGGATCTTGAGGTACATTAACATATACAGGAAATAACACCTCTCCAGAGGTCAGAAATGCATCTCTTATATACCGTTATCTGCTTTTGGATGTGAAATCCGCCCCATGGGTTCATGGGTTTAAGTGATTGCTGTGCAGCTAGTTATGCTGTTCAAGAACACTGGACGGTTTACAAAGTGGAAACTTGCTGGAGGAACTGAACCACGGAGCGGATGGAACTTCAGGGTTTTTTGGGCATCATTTGTGTTCTCTCTCTGACTTCCCAGCTGTGGGTTCAAGGTAACCAAGCAATCCCCTGCTGCTGCTGCTGCTGCTGCTGCTGCTAGGCCTTCCGTGTCATAATGGAGCATATCCCTTTGAATTGTAGAGCTCTTCTTTCCTTAATCTGCCTCCTCCCAGATATCTAATCCTAGCAGTCAGAAAAGTAAATAACAGGATGCCCAAATTGAATCCAAGCTTCTGGTTTTATAACTCCAGAAACCCATTTAGAGTCATCTGTGTTCTTATTCTGTTAGTAAGTACAAAAGGACTGCTAAATAGTACCAAAATTTCTGCGGCATAATACACCAGTACCAAAATCTCCCCTGATTTCCAATGTAAACTAGAGTTTTAAGCTCCATAGACTTACTCAGATTCATGAACATTATCAGCAGAGTATCTATAGCTTTGAAAATGTGTATATGCCACCCCCATTGTTCCATTCCCACATTCTATGTCTATTTCCCGTTGAGAACATATTATTTCATTGTATATAAATATTTCCCTGAAACCATTGAAGAGCCTAGGTATTGTGAATGCAGTTGTAGAGATTTTTTAGGTTCTGTTTCCTATGAAGTGTTGCTTCTGAATCAAACAAATTTTCAAGTGTTAGGACACCTGGGTAAAACTTGTGCTCCTTCCAGGATGCTTTTGTTTCCCCTTCCTCCAGTGAGTTCTCCAAGCCTATAATACCAATGTCTAATAGTATCTGTCTTAGTCAATATTGTAGTGCTGTGAAGAGACACCATAACCAGGACAACTCTTATAAAAGAAAACATTTAATTAGGGGCTTGCTTACAGTTTCAGAAGGTGACTACATTATCATCATGGCAGGGAACACAGTGCTGGAACAGAGGCTGAGCACTGCATCCTGATCCACAGACAGTCTATACCTACTCTAAAAGACCACACCTCCTAATTCTTCTAATCCTTTCAAACAATTCTACTCCCTGGGGTAGAATGCAATATATGAGCCTAAGCATTCAAATACATAAAAAGTATAAATATTTTGGTAGCTTTTATCCCCATCTAGTCGTCAAATATTTTCATCATCCTCAAAAGAAATTCTGTATTCTTAACCATATCCCTCAAATCTGCCTTGATGTAATTGATCTATTACCAGCTTTCCACATTTATGACATTTCATATAAATGAAGTATTTTATAGCAAATTATCTCTTATGACTGGCTTCTTGCACTGTATAAATCCATGCATCATTCCTTGTTATTGCTGAATTAACATTTCAGGATATAAATATACTATATTTTCTTCCCATTTATCAGTTGTTGAGTGTTTTAACATCATTCCTTGTTATTGACGAATTAACATTTCAGGATATAAATATACTATATTTTCTTCCCATTTATCAGTTGATGAGTGTTTTAACTATTATGAATGATACTATAGATGAATCTTAAGGAAACTAAGTAAGACAGAATACTCATAAACAAATTATTCACTATTCTCTTTATGAAATATCCATATTACTCATTTGTAATATCAATGAGTTACATAGTAGTGTCAAGAGTGGGTGTGAAGAAGTTGCAAGTCTGTTATCAGTGAGTATAATGCCTCAGTTAAGGCGCTTTAAATGGAATGAGCTGGTGGGAACACCTGCATACTATTGGACACTGACTGCATCTCAGGACCACATGAAGGTCAATACTGTCTTCTATCTGACATAAATTACTTTTAAATGTGTGCCCATATGAACACTTTTGCTTGTATGTCCATCATTGTAAGTATTTAGCTTAGATACTGTGATGGCTTGAATAAGAATGGTCTCCATAGGCATGAGAGAGAGATGCTGGGCCTGGCCTGACTTTTAAAACCTCAAAGTCCACCCCCCAGTGACACACTTACTCCAACATGACACATAAAAATATTAATTTTTAGACTTTCAAAAACATATAAAGTGTTTTTTAAATAAAAGTAAAAAATTATATTTCAATACTGCTACTTTCAAACACCTAGTTTAGGCAATAGAATCAAACCCACCCCTTCGGACCATTTCTATTCAGCACATATGCAATCAGAATGATTATCTTTCTACTGTCACAAAATATATACCAGGTCTTTCAACTTCTTAGTTTGAGTTACAGTAATATATTCTATATTATCTGTGGCTATTTTGAAGGGTGTTGTTTACCTAGTTTCTTTTTCATCCCATTTATTGTTTGTATAAAGGAGGCCTACTGACTTTTTTAGATAATTTTGTATCCAACCACTTTGCTGAAGGTGTTTATCAGCTGTAGGAGTTCTCTTGTAGAATTTTGAGGTCACTTGTGTGTACTGAACCACCAACAAGAAAGCAAGCATGGGACAGACCTAAGCCCCCTACATATATGTAACATATGTGCAGCTTGGTCCTCTTGTGGGACCCCTAACAGCAGGAACAAGGACTAAATATTTCTGTCAAATGTGAGATTACATTTACATCCTTTATTAACTTGACAAAGTATTTCTGTTACACGTGACCTCCTAACCCTAAGATCCTGGAATAAAGACTTGTGAGACTCAAAATATATTTACAAATACTTAGGCCATATGCTAGGCTTGTTCTGTGACTACCTAATAACTTGAAATAACCCATAGGTTTTAGTGTGAGTTCTGCCACATGGCTGGTTACCTGTGCTCAGGCACCATAAGTCTGCCCTCCTCCATCTTCTGGATGAATTTCCCATGCCTGGCACTCCCAGAATCCTCTCTACCTCCAGGATGTTCCATCTCCTATTCTAACTTTTCCTACGGGCCACACACTTTTTATTGATAATTGGTACATCCATACAATACAGAAGATATTCCTTCCACAATGTTCTTATTTGCATCTATTTTTTTTTATTTTACTGAAAGGATGGGGTGGGCCTCAATAGAAAATGCAGGTTAATGTTTGAGCAAAAGCTAGTGTCACCAGGTATCTATATGCGTTTGCTTCCATGGGTGCTTTCTACCATCCTGTCATGGGTCAAGCATGCAAACAAATCAAGCAACAACTAAACAAACAAATAAAAACACCTCAGGGAATTAAAGCTAGCTAGATAAGGGGCAATAACTCTACCACTGAAGATATAATTTATATCTCTTCTTATTTTTGCTTTTTGTTTTGAGGGTGAGTGTCACCCTGTTGCCAAAGCTGGACTTGAGCCAGTCTGTAGCCTATTCCAGCCTTGGATATATATACATTTCATCTAATTCTCCTGAGTAGCTGAGACTAAAGGCCTATATCACAAGGCTTAAGCATTCCTTATTGGATAGAATACCTTTTGACTATAAATCTCTTCATTTTATGGTCTTATTCTTTCAGCAAAGAATATATATATTTTAATATATATGCTGAGACTTATGAGACTCTCCCAACCATCCTCACCTTGATTTCCTTCTGCAAACTGATACATTTTCTATTCACAGTTCTAGAAGATTCCCTGCAAAATTCATTTTCATTGGAATAAAGTAATATTCATTTTACAAGTAGAATGTATGGCATTCCATCTACACAGAGCTGTGTATGCTATAATCCACAAACAGTTTATTAATTTGCACTATCAGTCCATATGAGAAAAGTTTACTTTGCACATTGGACATGATTTTCATTTCTTTAGACCTCACTGTTACTTCAGCTATCATACAGTATGTTTATAAATGAATAATTGCTATATTTACTCATTATCACTGAGACCTAAGATAAGAAAGTATTATTTTCACTTAAAAGGAGACAAATCTTCCCACATTTAATTTTTAATCAGAAAAGAAATCCCTTGAGGGCAATCAAGTGCCCCTTTGGTTATGTTCTGCATTATTGTTCTTGATAGAGAGCTCACGAGCTGAGCTGGGTTCATTTTCAAAATGCAAGCAAAAATTAATACACACAAGCTTGAAGCAAGAAGAGCAATTGAAAATAAAATTATGAGAATATATTGGAAAGATGTATGTCTCCAGAAAACAATGAACTGAAAGTGAAACCATTACAAATTATTCCATTATAAACACTGGGCAGCTGTATATCTTCTTGTTAGATGTCAGACAAGACACTTCTGTGCTCTGTCAGTTCTCAGGAAGATTTTAAAATAATTGGGTTCCTGACCCATAACCATTTTGTTTCATAGAGAACAGGTATGCATTACAAATCATGGGGACCTAATGACTAAACCGGGGAACTTCCTGGTTAGAAAGAACATATGGATCGTGACATTGAGAAGTCAGACACATTGCCAGAACTACACATGTTCTTTTTGGGAAAAAAATAAACAAAATATCACATTAGTATGCTACCTCTTGAGCCTAAATGTGTCCAAATCAATGTAATTTGTGTAATTTTTCTCTCCTAATGTGTTGTTTAGTGTGAGAAAGGGTCTCCCTTAATAGCCCTGCTTGTCCTGAAATTTGCTACATAGGGAAATGCCTTTTAAAATTCATTTTTATAATATATATGCTGATCATATTCTTACCCATTCCTCAACTCCTCCTAGATCCTATACATCCAACTTCACGTTAGGCCCTCAACTCAATATAAACTAAAAAATAACCACTAAATTAGTAATTAATTTTATAACAAGATTTATAACTTACAAATAGAAATAAATTTGGTTAATAGATAATGTCCAATAGTCCTAAGGAAAAGTGTGCTTTTAGTGATTATCTTTTCTATTGAGAATAATCTGTAAGTGAATGCCTAA
This sequence comes from Lophiomys imhausi, assembly GCA_907164525.1. NCBI lineage: Eukaryota > Metazoa > Chordata > Mammalia > Rodentia > Muridae > Lophiomys > Lophiomys imhausi. Next base: position 3,517,257 of record CAJQZJ010034157.1, on the reverse strand, counting down.
TTTCATGGTATCTACAGGCATGAAAAGTACAAAAATTGCATCTACTTCTCATAGCTTTAGTCTTCTATTATGAAACTGCATTATATATTTTTTTAATTTACTGTAATTATTCTCTTTCCTTTTTTAGTTGAAAATATTTTTTTCTTACAATATATTCTGATCATGGTTTTCCTCCTCTGTCTGATTTTCCCCATTTTCCCATCCAACCAACCACATTTCCTTTTCTCTATTTAGAAAGAGCACAGGTACATTTTTTTAAAAATAATTATGTTTAAACAGAAAATGAAGTAAAATCATGTTGTCTTCTAAAACATTTGCCTTTAATTTTGGATATTTTTATGTTTTGAAATGTTAAATATTTTATTCATGTGTGTGTGTTTTTGCACTAAAATGATGTTGTCTTGCTTTCTCTTTGCACAGTCACAAGCTATAGGCTGCTGTTGAGGGAAGGTCTAATATTGTTTCTGATACATTGAATTCAATGCTGAGATCTGGTTACTGCTCTTTCTGAGGCATTCTCTTGATTGGTTAATAAAAGTCGCTTATGGCCAATTAGCTGGGCAGAAAGAGTATAGGAAGGCGGGACTTCCTGAGATCAGAGCAGGAACTCTGGGCACACACAGACATGCTCTCTCTTTCCACCGGGAGACACAGAAGGAGATAGATGACTGGAGAATTGCTGGAAGGTACTCACAGGCACATGGTGGTTTGGGATTAGGTGATCCGATCCGGGTTAATTTAGAGTAGCTAATTGAGAGTCTGCCCAGCTAAGGGCTAAGCATTAAAATATTAAAAGGTCTTGGTGTGTTTAATTATTGGGGAAAAGACTGTGGCGGCTTATACGCCCTCAGTCTAAGCAGTCCTGGGCTGTTGGACTCCCAGACTCCCCTTGAGCCCAGGCAAATCTGCCGCCAAGCCGCCGGTAATTCTACCGGCCTAATATAACAATTTATATTAATTAACAGAGTTTAGGTTACAGGTGGTGTAGGCCACCCTTGGTCCTGGGGCTCTTTCTCCAGGATAAGTTAGGCAACCGGTTAAGGCACTCAGGCCAGGCCACCTGCTCCTCTGCCAAGCCGGCAGCTACTCTGCCAGCCTAATCTTACAGTTTATACTTACTAATAACTACATTAATTAATTAAATTGCAGTTTTCAGGCTGCTTTATTCAACCAATCATAGATGAACTTAGTAGGCAATGTTATATAGTGTTCTGTTTGCTCATGAACATCATGTACAGTAAGGAAGGCAGGAGGCAAACAATATTTGAATACAAGTCTTTCCGATCACCCTAACAACCCTGTCTGGGAAAAACCAAAAATATAAAAAAGTATCTTTGTTGTTGTTGTTTTTTTTGAGACAGGGTTTCTCTGTGTAGCCCTGGCTGTTCTGGACTCGCTCTGTAGACCAGGCTGGCCTCGAACTTACAGAGATCCACCTGCCTCTGCCTCCTGAGTGCTGGGATTAAAAGTACACCACCACGCCCGACCCATAAAAAAGTATCTTAATTCATTATATGCATGCATGAAAATGTCAAAGATCTAATAAATTGAAATATACTAATTTATAATACCTCTATCTAGTGGAATTATTTTTCCTAACAGGCTATTACTGTGTAGTATAGGTTACACAAATTAAATAGACACTGAGCTTATTGGTATCTCATATTCAATTTTCATGAATTTTGTTCTGGGGTGGTTCCTTTTGGCTATTTTTTTCTTACTATAGTATAATCTATGAAATTTCCAACTGAAGTTGGCATGCTTAGCAAAGATCTGATGACTTTGCTGGCGCTGACCTCATGGGCACACAGGATGCTTGTAACTCTTCCCAGAGACTTTGCCTTTCATTTCCAGTGTGCGACTTTCCACCAGAAGGAGCAGGTTAGAGCTGTTGAGGACCAGCTGTCAGGCATCCAAGAATGAGAGTTCCTTAATCTCTAGAGAACTTGAGGGACAGCCTAGAAAACTTTGCTAAATATGCCCTGATTTGTTTCTTGATCCACATTGCATCTCAGATGAAGATAAAGGTCCTCAGTGTTTCCTACATGGTGAGTGATCAAAAGCAAGTCAATGAAAGCAAGACTTCACAGGACATGGGAAGCAAGAGAAATGGGCTAGAAGGAAGACCTGCTGAGAACACACATTATCTGAAACATTCATTTTGGAACATATTTTGTAAATTCTCTACCAAATTTACAAGTCACTTAAATACCCTTATGGTTTTTTTCTATTTATATATTAATATTCTGTTTTGGGGGTTGTTGTTGTTGTTGTTTGTTTTGTTTTGTTTTTGAGATAGGGTTTCTCTTTGTAGCCCTGGCTGTTTCAGGGGTACTTTGTAGACCAAGTTGGACTTGAACTAAGAGATCCACCTGTTTTGCCTCCCAAGTGTTGGGATTAAAGGTGTGTGCCACTATGCCCAGCTTTATATTAATGTTCTGTTCTGTGGTTTCCACATTGGTTTTCTAGTTCATCATGTGTCTGTTTTCAAAAATGTTTATTCTTTATTATTTAATCCATCTATTTATTTAAAATATTCAATTTCCAGAGACAGTTTTCCTGATTTACTATTTTCTTTGTCTAACTGCTTTACTTTAATGGTATCTTCTTATGCAGATAATATTTAGATGACTGAAAAAACATTTTCAAGTTTCTACTTTATGTGTTCTTTCTACAGATTGTTTTTAACACACCTTATATTTCATAAGTGGGCAAATACTTATAGAGAGTTTCCTTCCTCAGTCATTACACTCTCACATATTTGTTCTCTCATTCTATTGTAATGTATTTTCAGTGACATGTGACCAAGTCCACACACTTATCCAACTACATTTTTGTCTAATTATTGTGACAGGATGTGCTACCCAGAAAAACACAATTCAGCTATCAACATTTTTTTTTCAGTAAATTGGTAGCAATATTTCAAAACAGCCCTCAAAACAGTCACTATACAATGAATATCATTGTAAATCTTGAATATTCACTTTCAGTATTTCTGTAAGATTATTCTCCGAAGATCTATTTTATTTTTAATTGAGTGCGTGTGTGTGTATGTGTGTGTGTTTATTATCCCATTTATCCAATTATACTTTGGGTTATAAGGACTACATTTCTATGGGTTGTTTAGTTTTTATTCAATTCCGGTTACACTATAACTATGATACGTTTATAGGGGAATTTTCCTGTGGTCAAATAGCAGTAATTCATTAAGTGTTCTAAATGACTAGGCAATCAGTATTTTAACATGTAAAGAGTGAAATTTTCATTTCTGGTACACATTCCTACAAACTATAGCTATATTATAACCCACTCAATCTGAATTTTGACCAGGTTCTCTGGTGGCAAGGCCTCTTCCTTCCACTTACAGCCCCTAGAAACCAGTTCATTTCTCTATTGCAATAATTTTGTCCTTTCAAAATATACAGAACGAATAACTCTAAAACTGATAAAATATGATTTTTTGATAATAAGCAAATACATAAATGTAACCGAACTTTTAAAATTTATTCAATACTTATTTATTAACAATATTCACTTATAACAAATACCAACAATTTTTTAACTATTAACTCTACAAAATCCTACAACCCCTTTAACCTAACCAATAAACCTATTGATAATTATTTTCCTAACCTTTTAGAAGGATACAGTCTCTGGGGCAGGTCCTCAGTTGTCAGGAACACAATCTCTGTGGTAGACCCTTTAATGCACTTAGCAGTCCTTTTTTCTGGAATATCTCAGATGTAGATTCATCGGGGTAAATTGGCTATCACAGTCTCACCTTAAATAAGGCTTGATACTCTCTTCTCTCTGGGAGACCTCAGCCTTCTGTAGGCCAACTTATTTCTTTCGTATCAGCAACTCTGCCGCTCTGCATCAGTTATTAAAGCTGGCTACAATTTTGTTTAGGCCACTTTTCGGACAGGTAAAACCCCTCTAGGCAAAAGATGAGCCACAGGGTTTAGTCCTTGGCCTTTTGCTGTCTTGCTGAGGCTTTCTCTGCTCACCAGCTTCTTTCTGGTTAGGGAGATCCGGCCATCAGTTCACCAGCACTGTCTCCATCAGGACTCTCGGAGCTCTCTAGCATGGGGCCCTCTTGGATGGGGCTCCACCCACTGTCCTTAAATAGGATCTCTCCTTGTTCCACCTGCTTCAGCTTAATTTGGACTCCACCCACTTACAGCTGAAAACAATGCCAGGCCAGATACTTTGTTTCTTAGCCCATTAAGTCTTTCCTGGTTTCAACCTCATTTTTTAGTCCATTAAGTCTTTCCTGTTTCCTGTTTTTAGTCCACAAGCTGATAAGCTAATTGGTCACAGCCAAGTTGATCTTCATGCCCCAAATTAAGAGACTGTATCAGAAACCCCTAGATGTTTTCTAATTCTAATTTAATTAATCTAACTCCCTACATATAAATGTTTTAAATATTGGTCGACCTTCCAATAAAACCTCCTCTTTCATTGTTTCATATTAATTAATATACTACTTTAATTAATAAAACTCCAGAATTCCAAAATATTAGACGATTGAGATTACTTTAACTATGTTGGACTTTTTTATTGAAGTGTTAAGTACCATATCATATGGAAATAATTATTAAAGTAAAACTTAGCATAACAATTCCCTTTTCTCTCTGCTGATGGAATCTCTTCCCCTGAATACTTCTAATTTGTTCAGTAGAAGGTACACATTAGCATCACCCTCCTGTCCCCTTGAGCTGGAAGTCTTTAGATCCCAAAGTAGTTAAGAAACCTACATCTCCTGGGTGTTCATCGTGGCTTCTTTATTTCATACACAATATGATTGGTAATGACAACATGTGTTCAATCTCATGAGATGAATGTTAAAGTATATGAGGTTCTAAATCACTGATAGAATTCTCAAGTCAAAAGAAAACTTGCTTTGCTGATTCCAGTTTATTTCCAAAATGAAATTAGCATCCTGATAAAGTAGTGAGGACTGCCCAAAGACTCCAAGCCGTGTGTAGAGGGACCTATAATAAAAACAAAGCAGCAGAATGTCCTCCAGGATAGAGATCTGTGTTAGTTAGGTACATTTTGATAAGTATATTATCAAATAAGATGAACAATAAAATCACATTGAAAGAAATAATGTCCAATGTGATTATAATGGAAACAAAAATGTCTCAAGTGCTATCTAATTATTACCTGTACACAAATATCCACTGATAAGCATTAAAATGATGGCAAAGTTTATTTACAACAAATGAGTCCTCAGAGTTAATAAATAGAAGACAGCATTTTTGGTCAGATTATAACTCAGTTAAACAAATAAATTGTGTGTGTGTGTGTTTCAATGAATATTTTTTATGAAACTATAAGAATATATTGTTGTGCTAGTGATGTTCTCCTGTTGAAGAATGCATGTTGGAAGATACAGGGCCATTATCTACATAAAGCCAAGATTAGATTTTATTCCATACTACTAACAAACATGTTTTTAAAAAGCAATTTCTCTTTATATACATTAAATACATTCTATTTTATATAAAACACACAGTAACATTGTGTCTAAAATAAAACAGTCACTAGTATGTCTCCAATATTGATCTTTTTCAAAATTTGTTCTTTTCATACATTATGCAAAGAAAATACATGGTTAGCTCTTGTAATCTTGTAATCTCAATAACCTGCAATGGAGTATTAAAACATTGACAGGTGCCTATTTTTTAAGTTGATACTTAGTCTACAGATTCTCAAGTGTTTCATTTTATGTTGAAAACCAAAGTTCTATTAGAAAAGCTTAAGATATCATCTGAAATTAAGTCTCCAACTTTAGTTTTGAATCCTGAAAAAGGTATTCCATTTTCAATGACCCAGAAGAGTTAATTAGATACATAGAAGGGGGGAGAACCTTTGGAAATTCCTCATGTTTTAAAACCAAAAATGTTTCATAGAAGGTCACAGGAATTATTTTCAAATTTTACATAATTAGTTGGCTCAGTGGTAAAAATGAAAGGCTTACCAAAAGGAAATGTTGAATCCTGTACCCTAGACTAGTGATATCAAGGCACATGAGTACCTTGTCTTCTCTTCATCTTTTTAAAATTTTATTTCATTATTTTTTTTTTTTAGTTTGGACACAGATATTTAGAATTAAATAACATAATAAAGTTCAAAATTAAGACGAAGTGATACAGCAACCAAAAAGAACACTGAAACTTCTAGAACACATAGGCAGTTCCCTACGTGACACAGGTACACAAAAGAACCTCTTGAATAGGACTGCATTTGCCCAAAACTAAGGCCAACATCTGACAAGTAAGAATTCATGAAACTAAAACAGTTTCTGCACAGTTAAGGAAATAATCACCTTCATGAAGAGGAGGCCCACAGAATGGGAAAGAACCTTTGCCACCTATACATCTGACAGAGGTTTAATATCCAGATTATACAAAGAAGTCAAAAATCAAAGAGTCAACCAAAGCAAGTGACTCATACAAAAAATGGACCTAGGCCCCAAACAAAGAATTCCTGAAGGAAAGAGAAACGGTTAATAAATATTTCAAAAAATTGTTCACCATTATTGTCTTTTTTTTTGCTTCATTTTTTATTTCTTCAAGTTAAATCTCAATCGCAGTCCCCTCCCTATTCCCCCTCCAGTCCCACCCTCCCACCCTCAACCGCCCATCATCTTCCCTATTTTTTTCTTTTAAGTTTAAGGTATATCTCATTTCTCCTACAGTTTCCACATTCAGTCGAACAAATGGCTCTTTCTCTTATAATAACAAATACAATACAGTACAACAGAGGTAATTAGGCAACAGTTATGAGGGTTATATGGCTAAATGTACATTCCAAATGACCAGTCCATATGTACTTGGTACTTGACTTTAACATTCTACTATCTAAACATTTCCATGAGTTTAAAGGTCTATATCTGACTCAACATTCATACTAACTTGCAACACAATTTTAAAAATATCTTCTTAGATCGATAACACTCTCTTGACTCCTAAACAACTCAAAATTAAATTATGAGACTCTAGCTATCTGTTCTTCAACCACCTCAGAGACCTGAGAGGGATAAATATATCTGATTTTATAGGAAGTACAGGGCCTGCAGCTTCCCAAACTAAGAAATGACATACCTGTGGCTGCCTGGACAGTTCCCATTTTCTCTCCATACACTACAGCATCGATCTTCAGTCATTTGGCCCCATTTCTCTGACAGATATTGATTGTAGAACAGGGGTTATGAAGGACTTACCTACCCTGTCTTGGCAGAGCTAGGCTGTCGACTTACCTGCTTCCAGGTTTTGTCCTTTTTGGACAGCATTCTGTCAACAGTTGGGGCAAGGGGCTTCTCCTACCAAGAGATAGGCTTGCGACTAATTCAATCATCTCCCACTGGAGATTCTTCGATGCTCATCTTCTACTTGGAGGAGAATAGGGGGTGCTGTCAGGAGTTGATATGTCTGGATATAAAAAAATCTAAAGTTAGGAAAACATCTTTGAATGCCATATTCTGCAGATCTCTTGAGGTTTTTGAAGAGGCCCTAACTATCTCTCATATTAGGGTAAGCAGATGTTGCTTGTCTCTTGCCGGTTTATTTCTGATTAGCTTAGAAAGTAACTATAATAGGCTGTCATAGTACCTAACTGAATGACCAGCTTGCATAACCATTAATTTGCATTTTTTAATTACCCTAAACAGTTTATGACAATTAGTAGTAAAAGGCCGAAACATCACATTTCATTTTTTTTCATTACCTCCTAACACTTCAATCCCATTTCTCTGGGGTGGGGTGTCCTTATATAACAGTCCCTCATATCATTTGAGAGGTCGTATGAGGGCCAAGAGCCTCTTCATTCATTGGGGATCTACGAAGCAGTACCATCAGTGAAATGTGTCTCCTTGCCCGGGAGAGAGAACTACTAAACAAACAAACCAATAAGCATACAATAGATAAAAAAGACTAAAAAATAGAAAAAAATATAACTAATATATAAAAAAATAGATAAAGAATAAAAATTAAAAATAAGAAGTCTATGTCCAAGTTCCCTTTGGTGTGTTAGTTGTAGTATCAATACCTTCTACTATATAGCTAAAATCCTACTATAAGTGAATAGATGCCAAATGTGTCCTTCTGAGTCTGGGTTAGTTCATTCAGGATGAGCTTTTCTAGTTCCATCCATTTGTCTGCAAATTGCATAATTTCATTGTTCCTGATAGCTGAATAATATTCCATTGTATAGATGTACCACAGTTTTTTGACCCATTCTTTGGTTGAGGGATATCTGGGTTGTTTCTAGTTTCTAGTTATTACAAATAAAGCTGCTATAAACATAGATGAGGAAACTTCCTTATGATTCCGTGAAGAGACATTTGGGTGTATACCCAGAAGTGGTATGGCTGGGTCCTGAGGCAGAGCTATACCAAGTTTTCTAAGATATCGCCAGACTGACCTCCATAGTGGTTGCACAAGCCAGCATTCCCACCAGCAATGGAGGAGGGTACCCCTTTCTCCACACCCTCGCCAGCATGTGCTATCATTTGAGTTTTTGATCTTAGCCATTCTGACAGGTGTGAGATGGAATCTCAGAGTCATCTTGAGTTGCATTTCTCTGATGATTAAGGATGTTGAACATTTCTTCAAGTGTCTCTCAGCCATTAGGGATTCCTCCTTTGTGAACTCTCTATTTAGCTCTGTCTCCCATTTTTTGATTGGATTATTTGGTTTCTTGGCATTTAATTTCTTGAGTTCTCTGTACATTTTCGATATTAGCCCTCTGTCAGATGTGGGGTTGGTGAAGATTTTCTCCCAGTCTGTAGGCTGCCGTTTTGTTCGAATGACAGTGTCCTTTGCCTTACAGAAGCTTTTCAGTTTCATGAGGTCCCATTTATTGATTGTTGATCTCAAGTCCTGAGCTGTTGTTGTTCTGTTCAGGAAGTTGTCACCTGTGCCAATCATTTCGAGTATTTCTCCCACTTTTTCTTCTAGTAGATTTAGTGTGACCGGCCTTAGGTTAAGGTCTTTGATCCACTTGGACTTAAGTTTTGTACAGGGTGATAAGTATGGGTCTAATTTCATTCTTTTACAAATGGACATCCAGTTGGACCAGCACCATTTGTTGAAGATGCTGTCCGTCTTCCATTGTGCCGTTTTGGCTTCTTTGTCAAATATTAGGTGGCCATAAGTGTGTGGGTCTATTTCTGGATCTTCATTTCGATTCCATTGATCTACTGGTCTGTTTCTATACCAATACCATGCTGTTTATACAACAATTGCTGTGTAGTACAGCTTGAAATCTGGGATGGCAATACCTCCAGATGTTTTTTTATTGTACAGGATTGATTTAGCTATTCTGGGCTTTTTGTTGTTCCATATGAAATTGAGGCTAGCTCTTTCCAAGTCTATAAAAAATTGTGTTGGTATTTTGATAGGAATTGCATTGAATCAATATATTGCTTTTGGTAGGATGGCCATTTTTATTATGTTGATCCTACCTATCCATGAGCATGGAAGATCTTTCCATCTTCTAAAGGCGTCTTCCATTTCTTTCTTCAAGGGCTTGAAGTTCTTGTTGTACAGGTCCTTTACTTGCTTGGTTAGAGTTACCCCCAGGTATTTTATGTTGTTACGGCTACTGTGAAGGGGGTTGTTTCCCTTATTTCTTCTTCAGCCCATTTGTTTGTTGTATAAAGAATGGCTTCTGATTTTTTTTGAATGAATTTTGTATCCAGCCACTTTGCTGAAGGTGTTTATAAGCTTTAAGAGTTCTCGGGTGGAATTCTCTGGTGGAATTTTTGGGGTCGCTTATGTATACTAACATATCATCTGCAAATAGGGATAATTTGACTTCTTCCTTTCTGATGTTTATCCCCTTGATCTCCTTTAGTTGTCTTATTGCTCTAGCAAGAATTTCAAGTACTATATTAAAGAGATATGGTGAAAGTGGACATCCTTGTCTTATCCCTGAGTTTAGAGGAAATGCTTCAAGTTTCTCTCCATTTATTTTGATGTTGGCCACTGGCCTGCTGTATATTGCCTTTATTATTTCTAGGTACGGCCCATGTATGCTCGTTCTCTCCAGAACTTTTAGCATGAAGGGGTGTTGGATTTTGTCAAATGCTTTTTCTGCACCTAGTGAGATTATCATGTGTTTTTTTTCTTTCATCTTGTTTATGTGGTGAATGACGTTGATAGACTTTCGTATGTTGGACCATCCCTGCATCCCTGGGATGAAGCCTATTTGATCATGGTGTATGATACTTTTGATGTGTTCTTGAATTTGGTTTGCTAGTATTTTATTAAGTATTTTATTTATTTTTGCATCTATGTTCATGAGGGAGATTGAGATTGGTCTGAAGTTCTCTTTCTTTGTTGGGTCTTTGTGTGGTTTAGGAATCAGGGTGATTGTGGCCTCGTAGAATGAGTTTGGCAATGTTCTTTCAGATTCTATTTTGTGAAAGAATTTGAAAAGTATTGGTGTTAGCTCCTCTTTGAAGGTCCGATAGAATTCAGTGCTAAAGCCATTTGGCCCTGGGCTTTTTTTGGTTGGGAGATTTTTAATGACTGTTTCTATTTCCTTAGGGGTTATAGGGCTGTTTAATCTGTTTATCTGATCTTGATTTAGCTTCAGTAGTTGGAATCTATCAAGAAAATTGTCCATTTCACTTAAGTTTTCAAATTTGGTAGAGTATAGATTTTTAAAGTAGGATCCAAATATTCTCTGGATTTCCTCAATGTCTGTTGTTATTTCTCCCTTTTCATTTCTGATTTTGTTGATTTGTGTTTTCTCCCTCTGTCTTTTAGTTAATTTGGCTAAGGGTCTGTCTATTTTGTTGATTTTCTCGAAGAACCAACTCTTGGTTTCATTGATTCTTTGTATAGTTCTTTTTGTTTCTAAGTTGTTGATTTCAGCCCTAAGTTTGATGATCTCCTGCCTTCTGCTCCTCTTGGGAGTGTTTGCTTCTTTTTTTTCCAATTCACCCAGTTTAGCTGTTAATTCTTTTTGAAGGCACTTAGTGCTATGTACTTTCCTCGTAGCACAGCTTTCATTGTGTCCCATAGGTTTGGGTATGTTGTGTCTTCATTTTCGCTGGATTTTAAGAAGTCTTTGATTTCCTTCTTTATTTCTTCCCTGACCCAGTGGTCCTCTAGTAAAGAGTTGTTCAATTTCCATGTGAGTGTAGACTTTCTGTTGATTCTTTTGCTATTGAAGTCCAGCTTTATTCCATGGTGGTCTGATAAGATACAAGGGGTATCTCAATTTTCTTGTATCTGTTGAGGCTATCTTTGTGTCCACCTATATGGTCGATTTTGGAGAAGGTTCCGTGAGGTGCTGAGAAGAAGGTGTATTCTTTTGTGTTTGGGTGAAACGTTTTGTAGATATCTGTTAGGTCCTTTTGGTTCATGATCCCTGTTAGACTCATTATTTCTCTGTTTGGCTTCTGTCTTGATGATCTGTCCATAGTTGTGAGTGGGGTGTTGAAGTCTCCCACTATTAAAGTGTTTGGATCAATGTGCGATATAAGTTTTAGAAGTGTTTCTTTTATAAATGTAGGTGCCTTTGTATTTGGGGCATAGATATTCAATATTGAGATGACCTCTTGGTGGATATTTCATTTAATGAGTATGTAATGCCCTTCTCTGTCTTTTTTTATTAACCTCAATTGGAAGTCTATTTCATTTGATATTAGGGTGGCTACTCCAGCTTGTTTCCTTGGTCCATATGCTTGGAAAACCTTTTCCCAGCCCTTTACTCTGAGATAGTGTTTATCCTCAATAGTGAGGTTTGTTTCTTGTATACAGCAAAAAGATGGGTCTTGTTTACGGATACAGTCTGTAAGTCTGTGTCTTTTTATTGGCGAGTTGAGTCCATTGATGTTGATGGATATTAGTGACCAGGGGTTGTTATTTCCCGTTATTTTGGTTTAGCTGGCTGTCTTGTGTTTCTCTTTTGTTTAGTTGCTGTGGAGGTTTCTATTTCTTCTGTTTTCTTGGGTGTAGTTATCTTCTCTGGGTTGGAATTTTCCTTCTAGGATCTTCTGTAGGGCTGGGTTTGTGAGGAGATATTGTTTGAATTTGATTTTGTCATGTAATATCTTGTTTTCTCCTTCTGTGTTGATAGAGATTTTTGCTGGATATATTAGTCTGGCTGGGCACCTATGCTCTCTCAGGACTTGTAGGACATCTGTCCAGGCCCTTCTAGCTTTTAAAGTTTCTGAGGAGAAGTCAGGTGTGATTCTGATGGGTCTGCCATTGTATGTGATTTGGCCTTTTTCTTTTACAGCTTTTAATATCCTTTCCTTGTTCTCTACATTTGGAGTTTCTATTATTATGTGGCGAGAGGAGTTTCTTTTCTGATCTAATCTGTTTGGTGTTCTATAACCTCTTGGATTTTTACTGGCATCTCTTTCTTTAGGTTTGGGAAGTTTTCTTCTATTGTTGAAGATATTTCCTGGATATTTTAATATCCTTTCCTTGTTCTCTACATTTGGAGTTTCTATTATTATGTGGCGAGAGGAGTTTCTTTTCTGATCTAATTTTTTTGGTGTTCTGTAAGCCTCTTGGATTTTTACTGGCATCTCTTTCTTTAGGTTTGGGAAGTTTTCTTCTATGATTTTGTTGAAGATATTCCTGGACCTTGGAGGCGGGAGTCTTCTCTTTCCTCTATGCCTATAATTCTTAGGTTCCGTCTTTTCATTGAGTCCTTGATTTCTTGGATTTTGTGGGTGAGAGATTTTTTTAGCCTTCTCATATTCTTTGGATGTTGTACTGATTTCTTCCATCGAATCTTCCATGCCTGAGATCCTGTCTTCTCTTGCATTCTATTTTTCATACTCACATCTGTAGTTCCTGTTCTCTTCTCTTGATTCTCCATTTCCTCTTTTAACTCTGACTGTGTTTTCTTTATTGTTTCCATTTCTATTTTCATGTCTTGAATGGTAGTGTTCGTTTTGTACATTTCCTTCTCCAGTTTGCTTGTTTTTGTCTGGAGATCTTTCATTGCTTTATCCTTTTCCTGTTCAAGCTGAGTCACCTTGGCTTGGAGCTCTTTAATGATGTTATCCATTGTTTTGACTTGTAAGATTGTGGCTTCTTTGAATTCCTTCATAGTTTTAAGTTCTTCTTGAAGGGACTTTCCATACAGTAGAATTTCCACACTTTCCATACTGTAGAATTGTCATCATTTTCATGTGTTTCAGTTGTGGTTAGGTGGTTCGGGCTGGACGGAATAGTGTTGCTTTCTTTTGTTGGAGACATTTTGCTCTGTTTTTTTTTTTTTTTTTTTTTTTTTTTTTTTTTT
>CAJQZJ010034157.1:3421167-3503879 GCA_907164525.1 Lophiomys imhausi | reverse complement strand
GCTTTTTTTTTTTTTTTTTTTTTTTTTTTTTTTTTTTTGTCTCTGGCCTCTGTCCATGTGGAATTTGCTGTCTTCTGGACTTGGGTCCAAAGGGGGCACTGTGGTGTAGGATTTGAGTTGCCTTACTCCACTCCTATAAGGTGAGTCATTCAGTCCCGCATCCCAGGTGGGGACCTAATTAATTCAGGTGGCGGGGCTGTTTACAAGTAAGCTCTTAAGCTCTGATTCCCCACTGGAAGGGCTTGTACTAGTAGATAAGACTAGTTTTCCCGGGGTTGGTTCCTGTAACAGGTAAGTCTGCAGTTCACCTGCAGTAGCCTTGCTGCTCCCTTGGCTTGGAAACTGGCCAGGTGATGTCACAGACTGCGATCTGTGGTCTAAAGGCACTTTGCAGGGGATCTCCCGCTCACTTCCAAGGGTTGCAACCTTTCGCTAGATAATTGGATCAGATCGTCTGTGTGAGACCTGGGAGTGCCCAGCAGGGTGGGGATTATCTCTGAGTGGTTTCTGAGTCTGCCAGCTGGGTATTAGGTTGGAACTTACTGGAATTTCTCCTTTTGGGGGGATGGGTTATCCCGATTCCCTGGTCCAGAGGCTTCTTAGCGTGTCTGACATTCGGAAGTGGCATCCTGCCCAGGCATCTTCCGTGGTCCCTGTGTAGCCGGGTGAGATTTAGAAGGGGTTGTGCCCTTTTTACAGCATCCGGGAACACTTGCCGCCTTGTGATTGTTGACCCCGAAATCAAAATACGTCTGCGCCGGCCGCCGCCATCTTGGATCCCCCAATTATTTTCAGTTATATGTAAGTGTGTGCATATATGAGTGCAGGTTGCCTTGGATAACAGAAGTGTTGGATCTCCTGGAGCTGAAGTTATAGATGGTTGATAACCACCTGACATGGAAACTGGAAACTAAATTAGGTCTATAGGAAGAATGGCAGAAACTTGACCCATGGAGCCATGCCTCCAGTCCCAGGGCCAGTTTCTAATGCCTTATTATCATCTTGTCATTGTTGCTTGATGAGAGCATGCAGTGTGTAATCTTTGTACCACATCCATGCATTGCCTCAGCTTCTAAACCTCATACTTGATGTGCCAAATACCTGAACTTACTCTGATAAGATCTTAGGTAGACATTGACATGACCTATAATTCCATTTACTCTCTGTGTGTATTGCATTTTATGGAGACACAGTGCTGCTATACTTCCATTCAGCTGATTGTTCAGAATATTTTTAGTGAAAACTTTAACAGTATATTTTGTTGAGGAGACAAGGCATTCTCACAAAGTGTGTTCATATACTTTAATCTAAAGTTACATATTTATTGATATGGAGCTTGATACTATTAAGATTCAAAGGTCTATGAATCTTATATTATTTTCAATAAATTTTAAATTTATATATATATTCTTGATTCTAATTATGATATAATTGTATTTTATATTGTATAACATATAATAATTTAATTTTAAATAATTATATGTAAGTGTACTATTACTAAATATAAATATGGTATGAACTATAATTCCTTAAACAATAAATTCTTATTTGAAGTATTTTAAATAGAGTAAGATTAGTCATGTTTTGCTGAAATTTTAACTTTCAGAAATTGCTTTCTAGGATTATGTAAGCTCTTAATCACTATCATAATTTAGACAATCAAGTCTTAAATAAGAAAGGTATACTATGACTCATAATTTCATAGGCTTTAGCCCATGGTCAGTTATTAAAGTCACTTTTTGTCTAGTGGTAGGGCACTGGTACATCCTTCCCAGAGAATGTGGTAGACAAGTTCAGAATTGAAAGTAAATGCTGAAATTCAAAGTTAATTGTCCTTTGAGATCTCAAAATATATACACTTAGAGGTTTGTTTAGTTCCAAAATATCAAAATAATTTCTTTTTTAATCTCAATTGAAAGATAATACTTTTTATATTGTCAAAAAACCGAATTTGCTCCAGGAAAATATTACCTGCCTCCTCCCCCCCCCAAAAAAAAAGTAGTGTCCCAGAGTTAGGATTATGGCAGGGCTCTGTTCTTATCTTTCCAGGAGATTAAGAACATCCATCTAATCCAGGGAAAATTGGACAACTGAAACCTCAGAAGAAAACATCAGACACCAAAGAAGATAAGTAGCCCACAAGATCCAGCCTTGCAGACTTCCTCAATAGCTGTTTCCTAAAAAGTCTACAACCACAACAACTCAAAATAGCTAAGGTTGTTCAGCTCTACAGACTGTTCCAGCTAGAACTTCAGTAAAGCCCTGAAGTTCAGCTTCTGTCTACAAACTTCTTAGGACACTTAAACACCTGAGCACAAAAGGACTGTTTGGATAATTAAGAAATGTAAACTAATAGTCATTCAAGCATGTCAACTTGCTAGGTACTAGGGCAGTCTATCACAGTTATTTTCTGAGTCAATCACAAATCAAGTTGCTAAGAGACAAAGCAACATTTGCCTATCCCAATATAAGGAGATAAATAGGTGATCTTCAAAAACCTCAAGAGATCTGCAGAATAGGACATTCAAAGATGTTTTCTTAAGATTTTTCTTTTGCTATCAAGACACGTCAGCTCCTGACAGCACCTCGTATTCTACTTCAAGTAGAAGATTAGCATCAAAGAATCTCCACTTGGAGATGGTTGAATTAGTGGCAAGTATGTCACTTGGCAAGAAAAATCCCTTGCTTCAACTGGACAGAATGCTGTCCAAAAGGGACAAAACTTGGAAGCAGGTAAGTCAACAGCCTAGCTCTGCCATGACAGGATAGGCAAGTCCTTCATAATTCCTGCTCTACAATCAATTCAATGTCTGTCAGAGAAAAAGGGCAAAGCAGCTGCAGATTGATGCTGTAATGTATGGAGAGAAATTGGGAACTGTCCAGGCAGCCACTGGCATGTCATTTCTTAGTTTTGGAAGCTGCTGGCCCTACACTTCCTGTATAATCAGATATATTTATCCCTCTCAGGTACCTGAGGTGGTTGAAGACTAGATAGCTACAGTCTTATAGTTAAAATTTGAGTTGTTTAGGAATTAAGAGGGTCTTCTGGATCTAAGAAAATGTTTCTAAAATTGTAATGAAAGTTAGGATGGAAGCTGAGTTGGATTTAGAACTTTAAACTTATGGAGATGGTTGGATAGTAGAATGTTAAAGTCAGGTACCAAATACATATGGAATGGACATTGGGAATTTATGCTAAGCCCTATAACTCTCATAATTGTGGCCTAATTATTTCTGTTGTTTTGTATTGTATTTGCTGTTATAAGAGAAAGAGCCATTTTTTGGACTGAAAGGGGGAGCTGTTAGGGGGAAAAAGATATACCTAAAACTTAAAAAAAAAGGAAGTGGATGGTGGAGTTAAGGGGGAAGAGAGCGGGAGGGTGGGATCAGAGGGGGAGTAAGGTCAGGATTGCCATTGATATGTAACTTGAAGAAATTAAAAATAAGTTTAAATTAAAAAAAAAGAAAGGAAAGGTAGAAAGGAGAAACCAGAACCTCAATATTTCCTAGAAAGGCACCATACACCAGTGTCCTAGCTTCCTCCCAAAATACCCACACCATAAAGATAACATCACTTCCCAATGAATGACATCAAATGCTGGGCACCAAGCTGTTGACAATTGGAAACAGTAATATCCTGAATATACCCATGATGTAATTTGTTGAATGTGTATTATAAACATACACACTTACACTAGGATACAAGCATGTATGGTCAAGCCATCATTTGTTACATATTCTCTTTAGCTATAAAGTTTAATCTTGATATTTTAATAGATATAATGACTAAGATAGAATTTATTTGTATCCATTTACAATTGTTTTCATATCTTTTTAGTTGTTTAATTTATCTTTTTAAATCGGAAGTGATTATTTTATGTTTGTATGAAATATTTAGGGCATCAAAAATTATAATGAAAATTATGTTAAATGGAGTTTTACTGATATGTGTAAATAAATATTGCTTATGTGTCAATGATTATGAAATCACAAAATATCTGTAGGTCTCTGAGCTAACATAACAATATATTTCATGATTCTGTTATTTGTATAATCAAGTTAACAAGGAAAGCTAGAGTTCACCTTCAACTAGTCACTGCTCAAAGGTCAATTAGATACAAAAAGGGGAATATGTTTGTTGATATCTTAAATTATAACAGATAAGTTCATGCTAATTGACAAGAAAGTGATAATTCTCATCACTTGAAAAGATAGAGATGCTATTTCAACTCTTTTTATTATGTAGTCCAAAGGAAAAGAAAAACATTCTAGCTGTCTATATCAAGAATTTTGTAGAATACATGTTAAATTTTATATATATACATATATATATAAAGTTGATATATATATACAAGATGATTCATTGTTAAAAAGTAGCTTTAGGTCATTTAGGACAGACTTCCATCAGTGATAAGTGCTGGATGCTCTTGTGTAGATTAGTGTGCCCAGGGACTAGATTCAGAAGCAGACATACATTGACATTCTTTCACTGAGAGGAAAAGTACAAGAAAATCCAAAATGGACCAGGTAATAAATATTTATTATGGCCCAACCTACCCAGAGTTTCCATCAAATTACCATGGGAAAGTACAGAATAGACCTTAAATGTGTCCTATGTCTACATGTGTCATTCCCTTAAAAAGTCTCAGGTAACACAACCATCTACCCACTGTGTAAGTTTACAAAGGTTTTTGAAAGTAGTTACTGATATGTGTGCACATGTCACCTAGTAGGGGTGTGATGGTTTTTGACATGACAAGATCAAGTATCTTGTTCAAGACCATGTCGGATTGTGAATTGTGTATCCTTTTGCATTTCCCCGAGGTATTATTAAGGCTTTATTTGTTTATGCCTGGTTTTGCTGTCTGAACAGTGAGCTCAGGGCTGTAACATTATCTCACTGCTAATGAATTTTTTTCTCGCTGAATTTCTGTTATCCTATGTGTTTTGTCAGTAAACTGGTCCAAATATCTGATAGATGGCTGCAATCTTAAATCCCAGAAAATCTCAGAAGAAATGCCTGATCAACTTTGACAGATGGTTTCATTTTTCTAGGAAACCTTTATGGTAGTCATTCTCAATTTGGTTGCACTGTGGAACCATTAGGGGTGTTTCCAAAGTCCAGCTGTAGCTATTCCTGGCCCAATCCATTTCATCGTAATTAAAAATCAATTTTATTGTAATTAAATCCTACTGTGGCTATTTCTAAGATTGTAGAGCAAAAAAATTCATAAAGAATAACTTAAAAGATTTACATTTTTCTATTTTTATTCATCAGTCCATTCAAATCTATTCATTCACATGTATTTAAAGTGTGCTATGAACTACAGGCTGAACTGGAAGCTGTATTTCTTGTGACCAATAGGGAAAATAGTTTCTTGAGCCCTCTATCTCAGAGCCAGTGCAATGTAGACACATATTTGACAAGCAAAAAACTAATAACTATAAATTATAAAGAAAATAAACAGAGCTCAAAGACTAAAGAATGCAGAATGTGAAGAAAAAATAGATTCTAAAAAAATAGATAAACCTACCTGTAGAAAAATAATATATGGCTAATTAAGGTATTTAACCTGTATTTAGATTATTGTTAATTGGTTCGGTGGCTGTTCCTTAACCAACCATTATAAATGAGCACACACAGAGACATCACGTGGATTTTAACTTCGCCTGAGTTGTGCAATCCTGGACCATCTAAGCTAGCTCTTAATTCTATTACCCAATTATGACCCCATATATATATACGTCCCCTTGGACTGCCATTCTCCACGATATGCTGATGTTCCCGGCCATGTGGAATGAGGTTCTTTTCTCTAACCCATGGCGTGTGTCTTCTTCTTCTTCCTCCTGCTGCTGGCTGGAATGCCTTAATTCTCTGTCTAAAGCGCAGGCTTCCTGTTCTCATCCGAGGAAGTCCCACCTTTCTCTGTCTTTGCCCAATCTCAGGTGTGAGCATTTTATTTAACCAATCAGAGTCAATGTAAGTAACAGACAGAAAGCAGGACCAATGAATTAACATTTAGAATGCTTAACACTACCCCAACACCTACCCATCTTTATAGCTTTATAGTCACATAAGCCAGATATAGAAAGGCAAGTAATGAGGGATTTTGTACTCTCAACTCATATGAAGAATATAATTTGTGTGTATGTGTGTGTGTGTGTATGTGTGTGTGTGTGTGTGTGTGTGTGTGTGTGTGTGTGTGTGTAGAAGGTAGTATGAGGTAGTGAAAGGGCCATAGAGAGGTTAGTGTGTGGAAGAAGAGAAGGTTACACGTGTGGATATGAGCATATATACATGCATAAAATCATAATGCATTATTTTTTTCTTGTGACTAAAGAAACATACAACAAAAAAAATTAAGGGGTTTAGGCTGTTTTATTAGAATTAGAGACAAATTCAGTAAAAGATTCAATACCAGTACCTTTATTAATAAAAATATATTTGAACATAAAGAAATATAAATATACACATGTTATATATACAAGCTTATCTGCTAGATACCTATTTTATCTCTATATTTATATGGGTGTGTACATATATAACTATCCTGGCTCTGTGTATATATGAAGACATATACAAATTAGTTGTACACATAGATATATAGAAAACATACATATGTATTTTTCCATCTCATAAACACTGGAGAAGTAAGCAGATACAAGCCACATATTTCCATGGGCAAAATACCATCTTCTCGTTCATTCATTTCTAAGTGGCTTTTTTCATTCACATTTTACTTAAGTTGTACGGTGCACGAAGACAGCTCATCCAGGATCACAACACCCGTCCTTTTTCAGTCATCTTAAGTCCATACTTAAATAGAAATATGAAAAGCATGTGTGGGTTTTCTTTCCCTTCTTTATTGGAAGGACAGCAGACATATTAAATGAATTCAAAGGGCCAATCAACCATGTATTCATTTAAGCCTGGATGGTACATTTGTGGAAATTCTGTCTAACAAAGTGTCAGTGCTAAAAACAAAGGGAAGGGATCAGATCAGAGTCTCAAACTTGAAGATGTAGAAGACAGAAAAACAATGCCTAACATTAAAATTGGTAGGTGTTAAGATCCTGGTAACTTGAAAATGATAAGTCATGGACCCAGGGTAAATTCTATTACTATTATTCTGCTAAAGCAACATAACAAAAAAAATTAACCGCTAATGGCATATTGTTTTGCTCTTAAAGCAGAACATTGTTCAGCCTTCCTCAGAGAAGCTTCTTTTTGCAGCAGATGATAATTAACACAGATACCTACAATCATGCAGAGAGTGAGAGACTTAGAACCCTCAGCACTAAACAAGAATTCTTTTTAAAAATCCTCCCTTCAATGCTCAAGTGTCTATGTGGAAAAGGAAGTGGGAATATTATAAGAACCAGAGATTCTGGATGACTTCAAGGAAACATTGTCTTTCACATACAACAAGATTGATGAATATATGGCTCACAGAGACCGGGACAGCATTCACAAGACCTACACTGGTTCAAACTCAACAAAATCTCAACTCTGGGAAAGGAAAGTGAACACCAAGTTCCACCCTGAGTCTATAAGCTATTTACAATTGATACCATTTGGGAAAGAAGAAATCAATTTCTTCACATGGTATATAAACTGAGTGTATCAACCACACTTCAGGGCAGGCCTGATGCCCAGAAGTAGTTGCCCAACACATAACTGGCTGTATATTTTTGGCATGCATTCTGTTTTCAATTGATTTTTTTTGTATTATTGTTTTTCTCTCTTCTTTTGTTATGTGCCTCTTTTTTATTTACTGGTTTGGAGAGGTTTTGTTTTGTTTTGCTGGTTTTTAGAGAGAAAGAATATGAAGTTGTGTGATAAGTGTGGCGGGGTGGATCTGGAAGGACTTGTGGAGAGAAAATACTATAATCAAAAATGTATTGCCTGAAAAAAATTGTCTTAAAAAAGACCTGGGTAAAAACATGGTGGATATATAAATAAAGCATAAATCAAGCTGCACATGAAAATGGAGACACTGTTATATACAGTTCTGAATGCTGTTGGACAGATCATTAATTTTTCTTCTAAATTTAATGAAAAAATACTTTACAAAGGGATATGTATTGTATAATGTACATTTTAAGAGTTTTTCCTGATTTTGTTGTACAGAAACCATAGGGTAAATAAAAAACAAGCTCAGAAATGTCTAGTTACATAAAAGGCTACAAGTTGGTTTATATTCAGTTAGTAAAATAATAAAAGAATAAATGAAAACAATCAAGTATAGTTGTGTCAGATGATAAGTCTGTTAGGGACTGTAACTGTGGTGTGAGCACTGGAAGAAACAGGAAGTGGAGAAGGGGCAGTATCTACAGCAAGCCACTTAATCATCAGTCCCATTCATGGACATGAGGATAAAGGAGGGAGATGCTGATTTGGGAAGAAATGTCAGTGCTGTTTTTTTATTATTTCTCTAAAATCAAATGGATACACAAAATTATATTTTGAAAGAAAACCCTCGAGTAAGAAGAGCCAGCAAGCTCTGACAGCACATCCTAATGATGCCTGGGTGGGACCATGAAGCATAATGAGAAAAGAAATGGGAAGGAGAATGTAAGGCTGGATTCAAGACCCAGAAACTTTCCTTCTCTTTACTTATTCTAACAAATAATCACTTTATTTTCTATCAGCAGATTACTGAAATAGAATTGATATATAAACACCTGCATCTATTCAATATTCATAATTAAATATTAAGGTGGCTATTTTCAAATACCCATTTTTATTACCATTGACAAGGAAGATGAAGAATCTACCCAACACCTTGTTTTTGGTTGTTTGTGATAAGTGGGCAGACTTATATCAATTAGCATGAACTAAACATAGAGGAGCACTCCGGTTCTCCAAAACTAGTGAAGACACTGAAGGCATAGCACTTATTCTATGATAAGCTGGGGAGAGGTGTGGCTAATAAACTGAGATTCTCTATCCAAATAATGGTCATGTTGATAACAATAATTAATACCACAATTTACAAAGAAAGATTAATATGTAGTATTTCAAATATTAAATACATAGTATCTTATTTTTAATCACAGGGAGTATATATGGTAAATCTCTAAAATATATGTATTCACTTTATACTTATTGAAAAACTCCATTTTATTTTCTCTCTTTCAACTCCTGAATCCTCTACTTTAATTTCGGCTTCTGTGAGTTCAACTGTTAGTGGTATTTCATAGAAGTAAAATCAAATCATATTTGTCTTTCTGTGCCTGGGATGGTCCAATGATTAATAAATATTGATTGCCATATTGTCTGTGATGTTTGTATTCTGTTTATATTCTTATAGTCACTAGTGTGTTTCACTTTCTTTTCTCATAGGAAGTATATAGCCATAAAAAAATTAGTCAGTGCTCATTCTTTTGGATGGCAGAAAACTTTAGAAAGAAATATATATTATAGATACTTAAGGTGTTTCTTGTTTCTATTTTAAAAGTGTATTGTATATTTAGCATAAAAGATAACTATTGATATGAATTGTGGGGCCTTATTTCATATTACTAAAGTTGGGTACACTCACTAGATAAAACAATGACAAGTTGTTAAAATACACCTTCATGTTATCCAACTACATTGAGCATTTGAGGATTCTCAACCTTTAGAAGATGGTTATAACATTTTTTTTTTGGCTATTCAGTAAGCAAATAAATGTAGTAGAATGTGAATTTCTTTTATTGACAAGACATCAGGAAACTTTCTGTAAAAGTCTTAATTTGCTAATGAGATGCAGGAACTTGGAGTAAAGAAACTGCCACTTTTTGTTTAGGTTTTTGTAGAATCCCATTATCTTTTTTTAATTTTCAACAAGCTTTTTAAAATTTAAATTATTTTCATATAATATATTGGATCATGTTTTCCCTGTTCCAACTGCTCCCAATCTTTTCCAGCTTCCTACCCACTCAAACCTGTTTTGGTTTTGTTTGTTTGTTTGTTATTTGCTTGTCTTACTTTGCTTTTCTAATAATGTTTCTCTCATTGAAAATATATTTTTCATGTAATATATTCCTATTACTTTTTCCCTCCTCCAGATCATACCAGTTTCTTCCCACCTTCCCTCCCATCCAGACCATACCCTTTCGGGTTCTCCTTAGAAATCAAACAGACATCTAGGAAATAAGACTAAGATAAAACACAATTTGGAATAGGAAACACACACACACACACACACACACACACACACACAGCCAAAGAAAAAGCACAAGGAGCACATTTACATGCAGAGACACACAGGTTTGCACACACAGTAATCACATAATAACAGAAAACCGTAAGTCAAAGCATATACACAAAGAGCCTATGAGGTTAAATGAAATACTCTGTCACAACATCACGAAGCAAAAAAAGATGCCATTGAGTTCATATGTGTTGGCAGTCTACTGCTGGGCATGGGGCCTGTCCTTAAGAGCGGTTTCCTTGGAGAAAACATTTTGAAATGGTTGTCAGTTGGAGCAAGGTTCTGGGTTATGGGGGCACATGTCTGCTTCTCCCCTAGCTTTAGAACCCCATCTGGTGCAGACAACTGCTCTGTGTGCCAGCATATTGTACCAGCATATATTTCGGAGAGGTCACCACAGTAGATCAAACAGTTTGTATGTATCTGGGCCAGTGTTTACCTTTCTCTTCTGGTAGCATCCAGTTCCCATGACCATTTGTCTATAGGGATGAAGGCTCTAGGTACCGGCTCCAGTTCTCTGTGTTCAGATTTATGTCTGTCTTGTCTTCAGAAATGAGGCATTACCATCAGTTTGTAGAGAGCAACCAATACCCTTGACAACAGCCTGAGTTGTTTGGTAGTTCCAGTATAAACCTTTGGTGAACAACTCAATTAGATGAAACCTATTACTGGTATTGGACTCTTCAGTTAGTGACAAGAGATGGCCAATTGGGGCTGTCTTCCCCACTATTTGGTGATTCCATTGGTCATTTATATTACTTTCACATATGGATATATTTTAGGAAACTCCTCCTGTACTAGTTTTCCATACAAACCTTCAAATGGCCCTTAGATTTAGATGACCCTCCTGATTCTCTGCTTCTCCCCCACAGTGTTCCTGTTTGGTCCTCCTACTCCAGTTCCCAGCCTCTTCCATCCACAACTGTTATATATTTTGTTTTTTGGTGCCTTTACATCTTACTTAAAAATTCTCTTCAGTAGTTTCTCACCTCCATAGCCCTATGGCTTAGTCACTGTTCTATTGCTGTGAAGAAGAGATACCATAAGTAAAGCAACTCATGAAAAGAAAGTGTTTAATGGGGGGCTTGTTTACAGTTTTAGAGGATTAGTCCATTAACTTCATGGCTGGGAGCATGGCAGCACATAGATACAGTGATGGAAAAGTTACAGCCTGATCTGCAAGCAGAGGGAAGGAGAGAGGGAGACAGAGAGATAGGACTTGGATTAGGCTTTAGAAGCCTGAAAGCCCACCCCCAGTGACACACTTCCTCCAGCAAGGCCACATCTACTCCAACAAAGTCATACCTCCTAATCCTTCTGAATTCTTCAAGCAGTTCCATTCTCTTGAGGGCCATTCTCATTCAAATCACCACATCATATCACTCCAAACATACCAGATCTCACCAGAGGCATTTCTCTGGTTTTAACTCTCAGTTTCTCTGCTAGTCATGTTAAGCCACCTGCATTACACTGCAATTGTAACATTACACCCCATTAAAACACATTCTGAAATAGATATAGATAGTACATTGTATAATTATAATGGATCACATATCTATTAATAATACCATAAATATATAAATTATATTGTATCATATGAAGCCTAAAGTGTTCTAGACTGTCAAGATCAACTTGATTTTATCAAGTCATTGTTAAACTCTTAACTGTGTGTTCTAGATTGCTAAATATGTACCACTTATCAAATCTTAATATTTTCAGATGGGTAATCACTTCTAGAACCATTTGTGATCATTTTCTTGAATTCCATCTTTAAGTGCCAAGCTCCTAGCAACACTTTCTGGGCAATAATTCTCTCAGAGGCCTTTCCGGGGTTGATTACTTGCAGTAAGAGAAACCCTCTAAAATTTTATATTTAGATATAACTTTATTTTTCCTTTGATTCTCCCTCTGAGAATAACATCTAAAATTCACGGATCCCTTCTGAGACTGGTATTGTTGGTCTTTGAGAATTACTGAAGTTTCAGAAGCATCAGCCCAACCATTTTTGCAAGGAGTGTCAGGCACAATGATGTTACTTTAAATTTCTAGTTTATGATGTCTCATCTCTCTATATACAAATGTGCCTTTGACATTCTTTTCAACTCTGTTCTTGTATTTACTCCTACTACACATACATATAAGCTCATAATTTTTCTTCAAGGGAAGGAGGCCAGGAGAGCTGTAGTTGACATCCTCGTATCTCAATGGTCTAAATACCTGACAGCAACTGAAGTGAGGAAGGGTGTATTTTCCTTTATGGAGCTAGGGCATTCAGTCCATTGTAGCCTGTTTTCCTCTTTGCTTCTATAAATATGCACAGCATCATGGGAGCATGTAACAAGGGCTATTCACCTCCCAGCAGACAAAAAGTGGGGTGGGGATGAGGATTTGGTATAAACTTCAAAAGCAAACTGACAGTGATAAAATTGTTCCGTCTGGCCCTCAATAGCAATACCACCTTGGGAGCAAGCATTCAATGCAGGATTCGGGGATGGGGATCATTGCACAGTCAAACAGCAACGTGAGCAAATGTCACCACTCTGACAAGTAGCACAGTCAGCCATCTGAGAGAGAAACACGGTGATGTTTCTCTTCTTTTATGATCACATCACTCTTGTGATGATTTGTTAATTTCATAGTTTCTTTATTTTCAATCAACTACTTTCATAGGATCTGGCAGAACATGGTGTTCATTTTTTTTCTTTGAGAAATAAGTATGTATCAAATATTAACAAATGCAATGTTTAAATGTCTATGGGTCTTTTTCTCTTACATTAATATCTAGTTGTTTGCCTACACTGTTTATTTAAAAAAAAAAGTACCTGTCTGTTGAAAGGGCATGTTTCTCTGACCTTGTATCAGGGACTTCTGTGGTTGGATGCTAGGAAGACTGAAGTGTAGGAGGAACATGGTAAAACTACCATGTGCTTCCCTGTGTTGTAACCAATCCCTATGTCTTGGCTCTCTTAATTAGCTGGATGCTGTATCTGGGATTTATCTCCTGGTTAACAGGTGGTGTGATTGATTTCAAAGTCAGTCTCTGCTTCGTTCTTTCATTATAGGGGCTCCTCAGGACCATTGAAACTTTAGCAATAGTGGTAGTTCAAATCCTTGGTGTTTCTCAAATGTCATTATCTGTCATAAATCATTGATTTAAGTTATCTTTACTTCAAATAGGTTAAGTTTACTGACATATAGTAAAGTAGGAACATGCAAGAGATCCTGAGTTTAAATTCAAGCACTGAAACATATAAAAATGAAAAAGGTAGGGATTGCTGCTTTTCTTGAAATATTGTTGTCTAGTTCATCATCATTCTAAGGCAAATTAAAGGACTTGTACAAGAGACTACATTGCAAAACAAAACAAAACAAACAAATAAACACAAAACTTTGGGGAAAGAAATAAAAGATCAAGAACTCAAATCGATGTGAAGAAAACTATGTATTTTAGCTATTATAAGTAGTACTTCAAGAAACATAGGAGACACATATTTTCTCAAGATACTGATTTCAATTATTTGTATAAGAAGTCTGAAGTAATATTGCTTGATCATATGGTAGTCTGTTTCTATAATTTTAAGGAATAAGACCTTCCATCCAGCTTGCCACAGTGACTGAATTCATATGAGTTTCCCTCAATCAGCACAAGTATTTGAAATTCCCTACATCATTAACAACATATGTTTATGTTTTTTAAAGTAATGTTCATTTCATTAGATGTAGTTGACATCTCTGTGGCCTTGATCTACATTTCCCTAAACACTGTTAATTCACAGTAGTTATGTAACATACATATTGGCTCTTTATATAACCTTTCTTGAGAAATGTCCATCAACATATGACCAAATAAACAAAACATGGCATTTTTTATAGAATTATTCTTAAAAGGAACAAATCTGTTATTTTAGGACAAAACAGATGAACCACAGACATGGTTCTAAGTGAACAAATTATCAAAGAACCAATGCTGAGAGAATCTTCTTACATCAGCCTAATCAAATTATGAGATTTTTCTGATGAACCTATTAGAATTGTAGGTGCCAGGAGTTGAAGAATAGAAGACATCAGGAACTGCTGCTCAAAAAATAGAAAATTTTAATAATTAGGAAAAAATATTTTGTGAAGATCTGATATTCAATGTATGTATAGTTAGTATGATGTCACGCAATTTAAAATGGTGTTGGCAGATGGATTTAGTGTTCTGTTCACACCACTAGGTCCATTTGCTTTATATAACACAGGGGCTATTGTTAAGGTACACAGAACATTCAGCACTGTGTGTAGAGTCACTGTATCATGAACATATGCCTATGTCCCATCTCATCACAATGGACAGACTAAGACTAAGCATGCCAAATACTTGTGCTTCAGTTATGTATTTAAAACTGTAAACAATTTTCCATTAACTTTCCATCACTTCTTTCTCTCACTTCACATGCTCTGTTTGAAATCCCAATGTGTCTCTTTAGTGTTGCCTCAATGGACATAGATGTGGGACCCATGTGCTTCACCATGTGTGTCCTTTCCAGGAACACATCAGTGAAGAACACTGATGGTCTGGCAGTACCATCAGCTCCTCAGCTAGAAGTGGGGCTTCATGAACCCTTCTTTCTGTGCTGGGATATTGTCTGATGTGATCTTACACGGGTCTCCAGCATGTGGTCACGGTCACTGTGAGTTCCTGTGTGCAAAACCCCTGTCAGACTTGGCAAATGCTGCTTTACTGCAGATGGCACTACCTCTGGCTCTTCCAGCCTTTCAAGTCCTCTCTGAAATCAAGCAAAACACATTATACTCACATGTGAAATGTCTAACAAGAAACAGACTCTAAATAAAATAGAATGGACTACATAATAGGAATAAAAGAAAGCAAATCAACACATTAGTGTAGATTTACAAATGTTTACATCTAAAAACATCATGCAATTGTCATCATTAGTATGTTTTTGTTTTTTTAATTATTTCTCTTGGCATATTGTTACATATTATTAATCCTAATACTCACGAGGCAGAGGAGGAAAATGACAAGTTTGGGGAAAGCCTGACCTACATAAAAGACCAGGTCTCAAGAGGGTAAATTACATAATGTTTTTCACTTAGAAATAAATCTTGTAGTATTTATAGGTTAAATTATATCACATCTGAGACTGATACCATAATAACCCATCAGTGCTGGGAAATGGTGTTAGTGACGAGTAACTATTAATTAATGACCATTAAATTAAATGCCTACTAGGAAGTTCATTACTCCCCATATTTAGTATGATTTAATCACACATAGTCTTGCTTTGAAATTGCTGTTTCTATGTTGTTTATGATAAAATCCACCAAGGTATGGAATGTTTTCCTTTTTTTGTCTAAAGAGAAAAGGTTATAATTAAATGGTTGTTCTTATGTTATTGACCTGAGGAAATCTTGTAGAGTAATAAATGCATTAGCCTATGGTGATGAAAGGGAGAGCTACATCTATGACAGCAAGAGCTCTGAACCCATGGCATGTGCTGCAATATTGGCTTAAAACCATAGGGATATGTTATCTATTGAACAAGTAACGACAATGGTACCAAAACAATATAATGATGGTAGGATGGCCTGTAATAAACAACACATTGTTAATTAGCTATTTAAAAGGCCTTAAAATAAAATAGCATCAGAAAAAGAGTAATTTTGCAAAAAAGTCATGTTTTCTTATTTGTAGTGTATATTTATTGTAGAAAATAATGGGTCTGTTTTCTTTGATAATATTCAAACCCCTTCCTTGTCCTTTCTGATTTATTTCCCATCTCCTACTTGTGCCCATCCTCTTTACCCGTTGCTCCACATCTACTCGAAAGTGTTATATATTCTTTTGAAATGTTCACTCTGTATATGACAGAAATTATTGTTTTAATTTTGCTTACTTTACTTGACATGATGACATAGGCAACTGAATATAAACATTTTTTTATTAGTTACTTAAACTGTCTTTAAAGTGATATTGCAATATTCTTAAGTGGACTTATAGTATTGCCAAAATACAAATCATGTCTGCTCGAACTGCTAAAAAAAATTTAGCTATGACTGGTTATGTACTGTGTCTTGTACACATTTACATTTACAAATAAATAAGTATATCCAACTGATAATATGACAAGAAGAAAGACAATGTAATCTCATGAAAATGCTAACACAAGGAGAAAAAAAGTACAAAGAAGACATCTTTTAAAAAGTAACAGAGTCTGGGAGATGACTCAATAAACAAAGCACTTGCTGAGCCAGCTTGAATATCTAAATTTGGATCCCCTGGGCTCAAGTAAAGCCAGAAACTGTAGTACATGCCTGTAATCACAATGCTCCTAAGGAAAGATGAGAGGTGGAGATAAGAGAATGCTTGGAAGTTCACAGGCCAGCTGGCTCGGCAATACAGTGGTGGACAGGAAACCCTGTCTTTAAAAGATGAAATGAAAGACAGGGCACCAACAGTTGTCCTCTCACATTGACATATGAGCTTTGAGACACATGCACAGACACACATACACATATTATGCACACACAACCTCACAACCATCCAAAGACAACACACATGCCAGCATCTAAAAAGCAAACTAATCAATACAGCCAGCAAGGCAGGTAAACAGAAATGGTAAAATCATGCTGAGTGAGGTATCTCAGTCAAGAAGGACAAACAAGATCAGTTCCTCACTTTACCACTATCAGAGAAACTTCCTTCCTCAGAAGATGAGATAAAATGCAGAGGATCACCGCCATATATTACGCAGAGAAAGAGATACCTTGAAAACACAACTGTATAATGAATGTCTCCATCAAATACTTCCCTCAAGTCTCAGGGAACCATGCAGAATAGGAAACAGAAAGAGTGTAAGAGCCAGAGGGGACAGAGGACACCAAAATAAACCCCAAGCCTTCTAAATCAACATGAGCAAAGTTCATATGAATTCACAGAGACTAAGGCAGCACGCACAGGGCCTTCATGGGGCTGTACCAGGTCCTTGCTACAGCTTCCAGTTTAGTAATTTTATGGGATTCTTGGATGTGCAAATGAGTGGTTCTCTGACTACCTCCTGTTGGGTTCTTTCCTCTGTTGGTTTGTCTTGTCCAACTTTGTCATGACAGTTTTTTTTTATCTTATTTTATTTTATTTTGCTATTATCCCTTAGAAGCTTCCTTCTTTTCTAATGAGGGCCAGAAAGAGAGTGGGTACAGATGGGAGGGTGGGTGGAGAGGATATACAGTAGTGATAAGCAAAGAAACATTAATGCAAAATATCTATAATCATTTTAAATTTATATCAAAATAGACAAGAGATAGAAATTATCAGTAAATATAAAATTAAGCCGAGCACAAATCTACTTAACTTAATGAGATAAACAATGGATATAACCTTTGCACAATTATCCCTAATGAACTAAACACCCTTCTTTCAATAATTGCAATGTTCAGCAGAGAGAAAATTAGTAGGAAAGTAACTTAAATAAACAGCACAGTGGATCAGATATGTCTCATTGTCATTTGTAGAGTGCATACAAGAGCGGAGTACCAACTGTTCTCAGGTTCAGGTGGAACATTTACAAGACTACATGTTAAGACATAAAATATAGGAAAATTTTAAAAAACCGTAAATATATGTTCAGAAAACATCAAAGTAATTAATGAACCTGGTAACAAAAGACAACAATCAGTAACTAACATCAAAAATTAAAATATTGGTATATTGGGTAACTTATAATTTTTTGGATGAAAAATCCACTTAACAGTGTCACAGAAGAAAAAACATAGCAGGAAGTAATTGTAGCATACTTTATTGAAAAATGGCTGAAAGCCAGAATAATTAAGTGCTTCCAGATAATTAGCAAAATAGGCAAACCAATAGAACCAACAGCACATGGTAGATTGCTACCTAAGTGGCCCTGTAATGAGTAATAACCACAATGTCACTTAATAAAATATGTAGGAAATGTCATTAGCCTTCTACAAAAAGATAAGGGTAAAGATTATTATATATGCTTGAATTTGTTAAAGCTATGTAGTAAGAGATTTCTGCTACACTGATGTGATTGAGTATTCCCATCTATACAATCTCTTTGAATGACTGTATTTTAGCAAATGACTCCTAAATTTGAGCATCAGTTATTTTTTTTAATGTATATGTATGTTCACAAATGCACGAAGTACATAAAACTGAATTCTTAGAGCTCAAACATTTTAAGTAAACACTGATCATTCAGGGGAAGACTTACTGTTGAGTCTTTGTAAGAAAAACATAGTGTCACCTATAGGAAACAAATTGAATAACATCAAATTCTTGCATGAAGTGTAATGGCAACAAAGAATTGAGATTTTATGGTTTCATTTGTTTAAGGTGCATTATGAAAGTTAGTAATAACTACTTCCTTTCAAAGAATGAATGCTTGGTGATGAAAAGTGACCCTAGGAATGCCAAAAAGTATGACTTTATAACCAACAGTTCTTGGTTATTAAGTAACTGACTCTGTTGTATTCTTTAAAAAAAAAATGCTTTTGTCTTTTTTTTTAATTTGTATTCACTGTTTATATAAGGTTGTCCAATACTTTTTTCAACATTTATTTATTTCTTCAAGTTACATCTCACTAACAGCCCCTCCCTCCTCCTCTCCCAGTCTCACTTTCCTACCCTCTTCTCCCTCTTCCTCCTATCCTCTTTTTTTTTTTAAATTTACGGAGTATCTTCCCCCCTCCAACATCTCTCCCTTTTAGTCCAATAAAAGGCTCTTCTTCTTATAACAATAAATACAATACAAAACATTAAGAAAATTAGACAAAAATTATGAAAATTATATGGAATAACATACAATTCAAATGTCCAGTGTATATGGATTTGGCTACAAAATTTTAAGTATGAAGAAAGTTTTCTTTTTTATATATGGATTCATTTATTTTAAAAATAAAAGAAAATCAAGTATTATAAGTTAAAACAAAAGCTACCAAATTGAATTGGACAAGATAAACTAATAGACAGTAGAGTCCAAAGGAAGTCACAAGATCTAGGGATCCACTTTCCTCACATACCTGAATCTCAACCCTAAACTGGAAGCATGACCTCATGCAGACCCATGAAGGCCCTGTGCTTGCTTCCAGTCTCTGAGTTTTATGAGCTTTGCTCATGTTGATTTAGAGAGCCTTGTTTTCTTGGTGTCCTTCATCTCTTTCCTTGCCAAAGAGTTCCCTGAGATCTGAGGGGAGAGATTACATGGAGACATCCCATTTAGGGTTGACTATTCTAAGGTCTCTTACACTCTGCATTATGTCTGGCTGTGGATCTCTATATTTGTTTCATTCTGCTGCAGGAGAAATTTTTTTCTGATGATGGCTGAATAAGGCATCTTTGAGTATACCAATATATTATTAGGTGTCATCTTATCACTACATTTTTTTCTTTTATGAATCAGTAATATTTGACTTGACTTTAGGTTTCTGGGCTATCTAGTCTCAAGTCCTTGGTTCTCCAAGCATGCCAGCTATGGATTATATCTTGTGGAATGTGCCTTAAGACAAATTAGTTATTGGTTGGTCACTCTCACAAACTTTGTACCATTATTGCCCTAGCATATCTACCACTATAGATAAAGGTTTTGTGGCTGGCTTGGTGTTTACATTTCTCTTTTGAGAAAATTTGTAGTACCTTCCTGTATCAAAGCACTGAAGTGGAGAGTGAAGGCTCTATGTAGGTGTCAGATCAACATCTCCATGTTCAATAAGTTGTGTAGTTTTTGTCTTCAGCAAATTTCTGATTGGACTTAAAACCTATAAGATAAAAGCCGTGACTGCTATGATTATTGGGGCCAAAATTCTGTGGCTAAACAGATTATTGGCTCTAGGGAAGAACTCATCACTATTATTATAAATGGACATAGTACTAAATTTCCTCCTTTTGCCTCCTGCAAAGTATTTCACATGATACCTGTTGATAGGGTATCTCTCAATTCTCATCAGAGAAGTTAATTTTCTTTCTTTTTTTCTTTATTTATTAAATACGGTGAGTTACATCTCCATCACAGTCCCATCTCTCCATCAGTCAAACCCTCCTACCCTCTCCCCTCTCTCCCACCTATCCTACTCCTCTGGAGTGGGTTGCCCCTACATATCAGCCCCCCTCAGTTCATCAGTCATATGAGTGTTAAGAGCATCCTCTTGCACTAGGGGCCTATATGGCAACTCTGTTTATGGCAAAGTATCCCACTAAGAGTAAAAAGCTCTCTGCCAGGAGACATGGGAGCAGATAGCAGTGTTTGAGAACTCTGGAAGGAAAAAAGAAAATAAAGTATAACAGGACAAGATGGCAATGATCAGGTCAGACACATTCTGGTCATCAGGAAGACTGAATTTATTCATTTCTCATACAATATATCCAGAATATAGTTTCCTCTCTCTGTACTCTTTCCATTTCTTCCCCATCATCCCTCCCCTCCAAATACATTCCCTTTCTGTCTTTCATTAGAAAAGAACAAGCCTCTAAGAGATAACAACCAAATGTGACAAAATAAAATATACTAAGAAGAAGCAAAATTTATCATATTTAAGTGGAACATGGCAACCAAACAGGAGGAAAAGAGCTCCCTGAGCAGGTACAAGAGTCACAAACCTACTCATTGTCACACTCAGGAGTCCCACAATAGCACTAACCTAATAGCAAAAATTATACACAGAGGAGCTGGTGTAGATCCATGTAGGCCCTGTGCCTGTTGCTTCCTCTTTTGTGAGCTCATATGCACCTTGTTTAGTTGATTCAGACGGCCTTATTCTCCCCCCTTATGCTCTCTCTCCTATGGCTCTTACACTGTTTCTGCCTTCTCTTCCACAGGATTCCCAGAGCTCTGGGGCTTGGTGTGGGGGAGGGAGTGGGGGAGTTGGGGTGATGGAGATAGCCAATTTAGACTGTGAAGCCCTGCCCCTTTAGCACACTACAGCCATTTTGTATTCAGGCTTCATTTTGATCATAAGGTGAAATTAAGTTCAAGAAATTCTCCTGAAAAGTAAGATTGACCTACTGTTCCAAATGCCTTACTATGACTATATGATACTCATACTCTGTTATCTTAGTACTATGAAAAGCCGTAACCACAATCTTACTTACCTCACTTAGGACCAATCAGCTTCAAGGTTAGCTGATAATGCTCTGTCTAGTTAGCCACATTTGAAATGCAATACTGCCCTCCCTTTGCCTTCTACACTTGATTTTCCTATAAAAAGCCTACCTGAAAGCAGGCTAATGTCACAATTAGGCTCCCTAGACCTCTCTGTGGCTGTCTCTCAGTCACATCTAAGTTTGAAAAGTGAATGCCACAAAAGCAGCCAACTCTTCTGTAAGTAGGTAAGTTGCTTTTCTTGATTTCTTGTTTTGGTCCTGGTTTTGTTTCTGGTACAATCTAAGCCCCTCATGACTCAAAGAAGAGAAGCTGGACACACAGTATTGCTCTTTGTGTCATCAGATGGTGGAAACTCTGATTCCCCAGCTGATGATGGGGTGACAGATTACAATCCGACACTTTGAACTTGGGTGGGGCTCTCATCTGAGAGCCCAGAACAGCACTGTGTCTTTCTTTGATTTTCTGTTTTCTCCTTAGTGCACCAGTCTGTCAATATCAGTCAGTTTATGCCTGTGGTTTTATTTCATTGTTTTACTATTGCTCTGTGTTTCATATTGTGAGGAAAAGGACCAAACTTCGTCAGTTGGCCATTTATCCCTTGATTTAGTTTTAACTCATTTCAAGGATTTTTAGAAAAAAAAAAGCATCTAAATTGACATATCAAAAACTGATAAACTAACACTCCTGGAGAAGCCCTGCCTTCTTCCTGGATCAAGATGGCAGCAAACCCAGAGCTGCCTGATCTGTTCAAGCTACTCTTAAAGGGGCGCCACCAGCTTTTCAACTTCTTCATTAAGGAAGCTGATTACTAGTCCTGCTACAAAAACTCCTATATTTGCTGTCAAAATTAAACAAAAAAAGAATAACTAAAAACAAACATTTGTCGATTAGATATACTTTAGATAGATAGACGACTATCAAACACTTCTGAGACCTGATAAATATGATATTTCAATATTAAAAAAATAAGCTCGCTATGGCAGAGACCTCAGCTTCTAGTGGGGACTCATTAGAGTTTTCTCTGTTGAGAATTCTTTTTAGATTTCAACCACATTTTTAATTGGATTTTTTTTCAATACATAATTTCTTGAGTTTTTTTAATATATGTTTTGGATATTAGTCCTCTGCTGGATGTGGAGTTGGTAATATATATATGTATATATACATATATATGTGTGTGTGTGTGTGTGTGTGTGTGTGTGTATTTTCATTCTGTTGGCTGCTACCTAGGGCACAATTGATGGTGCCTTTTGCCTTACAAAAGCTTTTGAGTTTTAGGAGGTCTCATTTACTAATTGTTGACATTAGTACCTGTGCTATCTGTGTTCTGTTCAGAAAGTCATCTCCTATGTCAATGCATTCAATGCTATTCCCCATTTTCTCTTCTATTGGTTCAGGGTAACTAGCTCAAGTCTGGACTTTTTTTTCTTTCTTGATTCTTATCACATTTCAAATAAATTTGAAAACAAGGATTTGCTGACAATTTTAAATTTCTCATATGTAGCCTACATCTTTAAAGCATTTTGAATGTTTAGAAAGTATTTAGTGTTCTATGAGTAATTATTGCATATACAAAGATAGAAATGAAGACAGGACAAGGGATGAGTAAGGGAAGACCAAGACAGATAGGAAGACAGAAAGGAGTGAATATTTGTCCTTAAGGATAATACTTGAATAACATAATACACCTGCTAGAAAAATAACATGCTGAACACACAAACACACATTACCATATTGCATGTACTTCTAGCAAAAAGAAGAGCGAATAAAACAGCAGTTCAGTGCTGTTTCCAAGTAAACTACTTAATATTCTATCTTCTACACTAGCTACTTTGAAGGTTATTTTTTAAAATAAATGTGAAATTTTCAGGACTTGAATTTATTTTCAAAGCTCTATTATTGTCACTTGCCAAAAGGGCACACAGAGGGCACATTAAGCTAATCTATATTTTAATGTTTGACAAATAGTGGCACACATCAATTTTTTTCATATGATAAAATTGTTCCAGGACACTGAACCTACCTTTGTAGTTATCAAGAATTCAGTGGAGTCTGCTTGTTACCTGCCTGCCAGTTGTTTATTTTTAATATTTCTTTTTTATTGGTGAGAATATATTTTTATACAGTACAATATGATATGTTCTCAAATCCCCCCAACTCCTACTAGATCCTCCCCATTTTCCCACCATCCCAAATCCACAGCCTTTCTTGCTCTCTCTCTCTCATTAGAAAGCAAGCAGACATATAATAACTAATAATATAAAACCGAATACTGAATAGGACAAAACAAATAGACAAACAAAACAGAGAACAAAACCAAAGAATAATAACAAGAATCACATAAAGACAAAAAGACACATAACTTTGTATACACAGAAATCTCATAAAGAGACAAAATTGAAAACCATAATCTATAAGCAAAAGACCTATAGGTTAAAAATCAAATAAAATATAAAATATGAATGCCCAGATAAAACATTATGAGATTAAAAAAAACCTCTAAAAATGTCATTGAGCTTGTTTTGTGTTGTTATCTATTGTGAGCATGAGGGCTGTCCTTAAATGTTGTTTGTATACTCAATGAGATTCTCTTGAAAAAAAATTTTTCCTTTACAAGAGGGTATCAACTGTAGACAGCTTCTGGGTTAGAATTGAGGGGTTTTGTCCACTTGTCTTCAAAAGTAAGACTTACCATCAGTTTTGGGGAAGTAACCAATTGCTTTGGCAATAGCCTGTGTTATTTGGGGATTTCCATTGGGCTCCTTTGGCCACCAACTCAGTTAACTGTAATCCATTCTTTGCACTTAAGGTTTAATTTGATGGTAAGAAATGTTCAATTATTAAATGACAATTAAAATTTCACTATGTTCTAGATTTTCTGTATTAGACATATATTTGTTCTTTCTTCTCCTAACTTACAATTATATAATAGACAATTACTGATTCAGAATAAAGTTTGGACACTGAGGCAGATATGAGGCTAAAAACACTACTTCCATAGTTGGTTCTGATTGTGACAATGATCCCATGAACTTGGGTGCTAATACTGTCTAATTTTCCACACAGTTGTGAGAGCTCTGGTGTCCAATCACTGTTATCTTCCCATAGTGCACTAAATATTCTTACAAAAATATCCTTTTAGCATTAAAAAGTGGCAAATTTGCATGTATACTGCATAACTGCTTTCAAATAAATTTATTGATGATTTATTTTCTTAAAGAGTTGTACATACATATTTTATATACAAACATTCTTGAGGTCACATGAACATTTATCAGCCAGAAAGGGGTTTCAAGTAGAAAATGTTGAAGAAGTTCTAAAAAGTTCTACCTCAAACAGACAAAATAATTGCCTTATCCTTCCCAACATTTACTTTATCCATTCCTTGAAAAGGTTTTCTGTCCAGTGGCAAATGTGTTGCTTTAACATCTCCTATAAATTCTCCATATGTCCTAAGGACTCTTACTGAAGTTGGGTAAGGGAGTGGACCAACTGAAGAGACACTCTTTGGAGACCACTACCCCATCTCCATGCAGCACCATGAATGCCATGAACTGCCTCTACACTTGAGGAGACCACTGACTATATTTGCTTTAGTGGCACGTATGAGTAAGACTTGCGTATGCAGTTTACGGAGCTCTTCACTGACTGAGCTGAGTCTAGCACTCTTCAATCCTTTGTCAATTTTGCAAGTGTCCTTTTACACACTGAAATGGATTCCTTCCTTGGTTACCTACAAAAGTACCTGTCTTATAAGATACGTTGAGATATTTGTATTTGTGGGACTTAACATTCACTGCTCTCCAAGGGTGTTAATTTGGAAGACGCCTATTTGTCAATCTTCACAGGGGAAGGCCTGGACACATGTTCCTTATCAACAACTCTCATAAGAACTCTCAAGTCCCTTGAATGTTGTTTCCATGGGACTCATGTTCTCCAGTGGCATGCTTCTTCTCTACCAACCTCACACTCTTCTGCATTCAGTATGGATGCTGCCAATTTGGATGCATTTCTTCAAGCTGGGCAGTGTTTGTGGCTTAGAATATCATTTGACATTAATGTCATGTGGTCTGCTTCTCTTCACTCTATATAACCAGTTGGAACCATTGCAATATATTTAAACTTTAGTCATTTAATTCTCTTATCATTACTTTTCAATTTTGGGGAGCAATTTTTCGGCCTTATCTACTAGGATCTTGTGTGATATGCAACTGTCATTATATTGGTTCACCTGCTTCCTCTTAGATGCATGTTGCTACTACAAGTTTTTAGTTAAAAATTCTATTTTCTTGTTTTTAAGGATTTATTTTACATGTCTGAGTGTTTGCCTGAAGGTATGTGTACTATGTGTGTGAAATGCCCTCAGATGAAAAAAGGTGATGGGACCATGAAACTGGAGTTACAGGCAGTTGTGAGATGCTGTGTGGGCTCTGGGAATCAAACCTGGGGCTTCTGCTAAAGTAGCAAATTATCTCAACTGCTGAGCCATCCCTCTATCCAACCCCACTCTGTTTTCTTTTCCTGATTTGAACAGATTTTATTTATGTTTCATCTCATATTTAAAATCCTATGTTTAGTAAAATCTAAAAACAAGAATAATCTATATTTTATCACTAACAAAGAAAGAAACTTAAAAAATTTTTACTTTTTCTCCAGTTTTCTGTCTTATTCTGATAAGATAATGCATATCTTAAGGCATTATATATTTAGAATTATTTTATTATTACAGCCTATTATTCATTGGTAGACAATTCTGCCCCAGATATTTGTATATGTTTTTCTGACAAAAACATCTTTTTTTCTTTTTTTTTAAATTTATTTATTTATTGCTTCAGGTTACATCTCCATCATAGTGTACTCTTTTCACCCCTCCCAGTCCCGCCCCCCCACCCTCTACCCCCTAACCCTTCCATCCCACTCCTCTGGAGTAGACTGTCCCTACATAGCAGTACCCCCAGTTCAGCAGTCATATGAGGGCCAAGAGCCTCCTCATACACTGGAGGCCTACAAGGCAGCACCACCAGGGAAAAGTGTCTCATTGGCAGGGAGAAAAAGAAAAAGTCTATGTCCATGTTCCCTTTGGTGCATTGGTTGTAGTATAGATACCATATACTATATATCTAAAATCCGACTATAACTAGATGCCATGTGCATCTTCTGGGTCTGGGTTAGCTCACTCAGGATGAGTTTCTCTAGTTCCATCTATTTAGCTACAAATTGCATAATTGCATTGTTTCTAATAGCTGAGTAGTATTCCATTGTGTAGATGTACTACAGTTTTTTAATCCATTCTTTGGTTGAGGGACATCTGGGTTGTTTCCAGTTTCTAGCAATTACAAATAAGGCTGCTATGAACATAGATGAGGAAACATCCTTGTGATTCAGATAGGAGTCATTTGGATGTATACCCAGAGACCGTATGGCTGGGTCCCGAAGGCAGAGCTATTCCAAGTTTTCTAAGATATCGCCAGACTGACCTCCATAGTGTTTGCGCAAGCCTGCACTCCCACCAGCAATGGAGGAGGGTTCCTCTTTCTCAACACCCTCGCCAGCATGTGTTGTCATTTGAGCTTTTGATCTTAGCCATTCTGACAGGTGTGAGATGGAATCTTAGAATCCTCTTGAGTTGCATTTCTCTGATGGTTAAGGATGCTGAGCATTTCTTCAAGAGTCTCTCAGCCTTTAGGAATTCCTCCTTTGTGAATTCTCTGTTTAGCTCTTTCCCCCATTTTTTGATTGGATTATTTGAGTTCTTTGTGAATTTTGGATATTAGCCCCCTGTCAGATGTGGAGTTGGTGAAGACATTTTCCCAATCTGTAGGCAGCTGTTTTGTTTGAATGACAGTGTCTTTTGCTTTACAGAAGCTTTTCAGTTTCATGAGATCCCATTTATTGATTGTTGGTCTTAGGTGCTGAGCTGTTGGTGTTCTGTTCAGGAAGTTGTCACCTGTGCCAATGAGTTTGAGGGTTTTCCCCATTTTCTCTTCTAGTAGATTTAGTGTGTCCAGCCTTATGTTAAGGTCTGTGATCCACTTGGACTTAAGTTTTGTACAAGGTGATAATTATGGGTCTAATTTCATTCTTTTATAAGTGGACATCCAGTTGGACCAGCACCATTTGTTGAAGATGCTGACCTTTTCCCATTGTACAGTTTTGGCTTCTTTGTCAAAAATTAGGTGGACATAGGTGTGTGGGTTCATTTCTGGGTCGTCAATTCCATTCCATTTATCCACTGGTCTGTTTCTATACCAGTACCATGATGTTTTTACAACTATTGCTCTGAAGTACAGCTTGAAATCTGGGATGGTGATACTCCCAGATTTTTTTTTTTTTTTTGGTACAGGATTGATTTAGCTATTGTGGGTTTTTTGTTGTTCCATATGAAATTGAGAATAGCTTTTTCCAGTTCTATAAAGAATTGTGTTGGTACTTTGATAGGAATTGCATTGAATCTGTATATTGCTTTTAGTAGGATGGCCATTTTTATTATGTTGATCCTACCTATCCATGAGCATGGGAGATCTTTCCATCTTCTGATGGCCTCTTCAATTTATTTCTTCAAGGACTTGAAGTTCTTGTTGTATAGGTCCTTTACTTGCTTTGTTAGAGTTATCCCCAGGTATTTTATATTGTTTGTGGCTATTGTGAAGGCTATTGTTTCCCTGATTTCTTTCTCAGCCCATTTATTTGTTGTATAAAGAAGGGCTTCTGATTTTTTTTTTTGAGTTAATTTTGTGTCCAGCCACCTTGCTGAAGGTGTTTATCAGCTGTAAGAGTTCTCTGGTGGAATTTTTGGGGTCACTTATGTATACTATCATTATAACTGGTTAGAGACATGCTGCTTCAAATTAAAGCCTCATCGTATTTAATAATCTGCTTTGTTGGCTTACATTTGACATCACCTGGAGCTATAGTTCTTAAGAGTTCCTGTTGACCTCAGCTTCTTCTGCCCATATTGGAATGAGGACAAGGCTATACCAACCAAATTCCTCCAAATTTTCTCTCCAAACAGTAAAGGCTTGTGTCCTCTTCTTAGTTTACAAATTATACAATTATAGATTATGTTTTTTTTATTGTACTGTTACATAAAGACATACTCTAGAGATCTTTCTAAAGTGGTGTGTAGGTGTGTATGTGTGTGCATGTGAGAGTTTGTGTGTGTGCATGCGTGTGTGCACGAGAGAGAGAGAAAGAGAAATACAAAGACAAAGAGATATGGGGAGAGACAGAGACAGAAAGACAGACAGACAGATAGAGAGTTTTGCTGTAAATTTAACTTACAACCCTGCCTGGACTAGGCAAATACCATACTTTATCTGAGCTATATCTGCAACAACTATGGCCTTCCTTAAATAATCAATCCATTTGTAAAGGCTTCACCAACAGCTTAAAAGACTGCAAGTGCTCCACCTACTCATACGGTCACCCTGAGAGACAGGATTCCAATAAGTTAATGTCAGAGAGCATGGATCCTCATATCATCCAGATGCAAGCAGAACATTCATGTGCACAGCTCCTTTGATAGTCTTTATATATTATGGGTTTTGATTGGAGAAACCAAATATATCGAAAGTAGTCCATCCATATACACTGTATGAAAAGATTTAAAAAACAAATCTATAAAAACTTCTTGCTTTGTGGTTTCTTTCTTTCTTATTTATTTATTTGTTTGTTTATTATTTATAATTTCTAGTGTTTGAGAATTTTACATGTGTCTAATCAATTTTGATTAAATCTACCACCATTCAATACTCTCCAGTTCATCCCCAAACACTAACCAATACTTTTCTCTCCAAATTTCATGTTCCCTTGTTTTGTTTTGGTTTGGTTAGGTTCGATTTGTTTTGCCCACTGAATCCATTTAGCACTTCCTGAATATGCATAGGTGAAGAACATCTAAAAGGACATGGGTGGCTTCTCATGGCACACTTCCTTGAAGAATACAGAGACCTCCCGTACAACAGCCAGCAATTACCCATAACTCCTCATATAAGAATGGGCCTTTATGAGTCCTTCCTCATCCATGCTGGAGTTTTAGCTGGCTTGATCTTCTAAAGATCTTGAGTGTGTTGTCACAGGAACTGTGAATTCATGTGTGCAATGGCCCTTTAATGTTCAGCAAATATTGTTTTGCCATATCACTGATACTTGGAAGTAAGATTTGTAAAATATATGTCATATTTGTACCTTAGCACTATATAGTCTTAGTCTTTGCATATTAACTTGCTATAGGTCTCTGATAATTGCCATCTATAGTGCTCTATGAGAGATGAGATATTCATCGATCTGTGCATATAAAAATAATAAATCAGGGGGCATTTTAATACTATATCAAATTAATGGGATAATAATACCAGGTTTTCCACTAGAGCCTAAAACCTAAGCATTCATTGAATTTGACTTTAATAACAGCACCAGTCAAATGCATTCTTGTCGAATGAGTTTAAACCTAGTCGTAAAGTGTTTGTTTGCCTCTACAACATTTGTACCACTATAGCACTAATGGACAAATCTTTTAAAAAACAGTCATTATTGTAACTAGAATGGTTGACAACAGGGTAAAATTGTTTTGTAACTTTTCTCCCCAGGTAGCAGGCATAGAAACTCCCAGTGGCATGCAACCATGCAACCTATCAAACAAGCCCTTTGCTCTTGTTTTCCTTCCAGAACTTGCTAGTACGAATATACTGGTTAGATCACCATATACTTGAGTCATATAACATGGGCAAATCAAGTCTGTAATAACACTTTTAAATAAAAGTAGTCAATCTCATAGTTTTTTGAATACTAATTGTTTTTCATCTTTTGGCCATTTTTAAATAGCGTAATATTAAGATTGGAATGTGCTGTAACCGAATGATATGTAAATTGCTAACTAAGCTCTAGATTCCTCTCTGTATCCTTATTTGGAAACAAAGTCTCCAAAAGAAATTAACTGAAGGCAAGATTATGTGGTTAGGGTGATGGGTTGATTAGAAAAGGCAAAGACCCAAGTTCCACTCCCAAACCTACATAAAATAGCCAGGTGGCACATATTTGCAACTCAAGCCTTGAAAGTTGTAAACTGAAGGATATTTGTGGATTTTTTGGCCATGGGGCCTAATCATATCAGATACTCTAAAGCCAGTTAAATATCCTGCATCAAAAATAAACAGGGTGGTATTCTTGAAGACAATGTCTGAGGTTGCCCTCACAGGGTGGTATTCTTGAAGATGATTTTAGAGGTTGCCCTCTGGCATCCACATTTATATCTGCATGCGTGCATTCTTTCAGACACAAATATACATACAAACATAAATTAAAAAAATAAAGGAATGTGAGATAATCATTTATTCTTAGTCTGATATAATTGATGTCCTTTTAAAATGGATGAATTTGACCCAAAAGAAATAACTGCATGCACAGTTAGATTGCTATGAAGATATGAAGGGGAAAATGATG
Source organism: Lophiomys imhausi (assembly GCA_907164525.1). NCBI lineage: Eukaryota > Metazoa > Chordata > Mammalia > Rodentia > Muridae > Lophiomys > Lophiomys imhausi. The sequence continues at coordinate 3,473,116 of CAJQZJ010034157.1, read as the reverse complement.
AGACAATTGGGGTGTTATATGACATTTGTTCTGACACATAGTTTCTAATAAATTTTATTAATGAACATATAATTTCTAAAATATATTTTGTATTTTCCATGGTAGGTATAGATCAGCAAGATAACAACTAGTAACTGAAAACTTGACACAAATCTATTGCAGGCCTTTTTCAGTTAGTTCCACAAAAAAGACTTAGCTAAAACTTTCCCACCAACTCTTAATTGTCAGTCCATCAAAGTGTTCTGTAATTAATATTCATAATAAATAAGAATAATTAAATCAATCCTCATTGTATATTTATTTCCACATTCTGAGTTCAAGATTATTTTATGTGTGCTTATACTAATTCTATGTGACAATAATAAATGTTAATATTTAAAGTATACAACTGTTGATAAATTGTGCAGAATCATGTGGCTACACTATTCTACAAAGGTATTCATTGCAGATTTGCACAACTCTGTACTCAGAATTATGTTTCTTAACTGAAAATGACAAAGTAGTACACATCATTTGAAATTTTCAGAATACCACAAAATTTTGTGGTTCCACCTCCAAGAACCATTCTATCTTGAAACTTCTTTCTTGATAATTTTTTCACAGTTAACACTAACAAAGCATAACCATCCACAAAAATAGAAATAGGTCAAAAGAAAAGGAAAAGAAAAATTAGGGAAGAATTAAAGTGTGTGTGTGGGTGTGGGTGTGGGTGTGGGTGTGTATGCATGCATGTATGTAGTCACATGTATGTGTATGTATTTGACTGTCCATATATGTCTTGATACTCAAGTTCTACTCACATTCTAAATGTACTCTGGAAGAGTAAAAGGAAAGCGAAATGATCTACTTAAAAGAAGGATTTTATTTACTCCTCATGATTCTTCTGTGATGTATTAATAGTCAGTATTATTTAGTACCTGTGTTATTTACAAGTTTCCACGGGTTGTTGGGAACACCAAAGAAAACAAGTAGAATATGGAAGAAGCAGGAGTAGAGCTGTCTGAGTAAGACTCTCTTATAGCAACTTTGTCAATGAAGAATAGTTTGTGACCAAAATGATACATGCACTGTCTTGTTTATTACAAAAATACTAAAGATAATAAAAACATGACTTCAAACTAGATGTCTTTACCAAATGAATGAGGGAGAAAGTTACGTATTTGCATGATAGAATATGACTCAATTAAAACTGGAATAAAATCCTATCATTTTCACCAATATGACAGGAACTGGAAAGGATTATATTAAGAGAGATAAGTCAAACACAGAAAGACAAAAGAACTATGTATTCTATCTCATTTCTGGAAAGCAATAAGTTATCCTACTAGAAGTATGGAGTGGATACAAATGACTAGATTTGGAGATGGGTAGAAGAAGTTACAGGAAGAAAGGACAAGAGCTCTTTGGGGGAAGGGAAAGGTGCTAGGAGAGATAAATGGTTGTATTAAAATTAAAAGGAGCCAGGTGTGGCAGCACATGCCTTTAATCTCAGCTCTTGGGAGGCAGAGGCAGGTGGATCTCAATGAGATCAAGGATAGCCTGGTCTGCAAAATGAGCCCAGGAAGGCAGGGATACACAGAGAAATCCTGTCTCAAAAAACAAATAAAATAATAATAATGAATGAATAAACAAAATTAGAAGGGGAGTGGCATGATGAGTAAATAATGTCTGCATGTGTAAAGATTACAGTGAATCTCATCGATTAGTACAATGAATATCTGTAAACAACTATAATAATTTTTAAAAATACTTTGTGAAACCACTCGACATTACAGTGTGCTGGATAGTGACTTTATCATTAATAATTCATTTCATACAGATAAGATGTCCTACTATTAGTAAACATGCATACTTATGCACACACATCAATGAGTCCAGTGTTTATCAAGATACTGACTACAAGATGATTATCAGGAATCAAAATACTGACAGTTAGAAACTAAAGTTAATACAGTAGGAGTACTATGACAAAGTGTATGATTAATACTAATATTTCCCTTTGGGTTACCATGTTAAATAATCAGCACATTGAGTAGTGGACGTCAATCAATCCTGAAAACTCAATATCTCATGGATATGAATCCCATGGTTTGCATCCACAGCTAAGCTACTTATGATGAACTTCACATACTAACAAGAAACTGTGATCAAGTGCAAAGGCCTGTATTGTCTTTCTTACATGCAGTTATGGATATGGCTTAGTCAGTAAAGGACAATACAATCTTTAGTTCTTTTCCAATACCCATAAGCCAGGTGAGGTGTCATGTGTCTGAGCTATATCAATATGTGGGAAGCAGAGACTGAAGGATCCATGAAACTCATTGGCCAGCTACTCTTGATGAATTTCCAAGTTCTGAGTTTATAAAAGACACTGTCACCAAAGCACAGCATTGGACAGTTATTGAGGTAGACACCAGGCATAGACTTCTGGCCTTCATTTGAAACTGCGCAGACATATACGGGCAGTCAAATACATACACATACATGTGACTACATACATGAATGCATACATACACACACACATACTACACATTTTAATTCTTCCCTAATTTTTCTTTTCCTTTTATTTTGACCTATTTCTATTTTTGTGGATGGTTATGCTTTGTTAGTGTTAACTGTGAACAAATATCAAGAAAGAAATTTCATATTTGAGAAAATATTCTTTTGACTTGATTAATTTGCAGTTACATTCTCAAAATGACTGGAGTTACAAAGTACTGAGCAGCTCTTAAATCCTCAGCTAGGAAGGTATCAGTTACACAGGATTGATGAAAATTGTATCCCCAAGAGAGGAAGTGCCTGGCTCCAGTTCTTACTGAGGGAGCTTTCCACGATGTAACTCCATCTTTTTATGCAGTATTCCAGTTATTGTTCCAACTGTGCAATTTCAGTTAATGAATAATATTAACTTGCTTTATAGTCATGTATTTAGGAGTTCATCCACACAGAATATTATATATATGTATATATATAATTTTATGTATAATAAATTAATATATATGGATAGATACCCTATAACATATAATTTAGCTCACAGTTTTTTATTTATTCTTCAAAATAGTGATTCTTCATAGATGAAAAGATTAAAGTTTGAGATGTTAAATAAATTTTCCAGTAACATATTATTGATTAGTGTCAACATTTAGGAATTGATGATTTTCCCTGTTGCCCTTCTTTGATTTAAATATAAAATTAGTTACATAAACCAAAAATTATTTCATCATACTTTCTTTGTGATTAAATTTTGATTATTATTCATATACTACATTGTGATAATCTTTCAATGATAACATTCACATCACAGGTGTTCCTCAAAGGTAGTGACTTGGCTAGCTTTTTTCAGACACCCTGTGAACTGCTATATGACTGCACTCAGATGAACCAATAAATAATGTTTGCCAGTGTTTGGAAGTCTGATAACACTATACTTTTATTCTGTTATTTCTTCGCGGTTTTATCAGTGTTGTCACAAGATGGTTTTTCAGAAACAGTTCAGTGAAAAATAGTCAAATAAAATGAAATGTGTCGTGTGCATCCAAAAGCTATAAAGGAAAAATGTACTTAAAATATTTCTTAGATGTTAATGTGCATGTGTGTTCTAAAAGTCATTTGAATAATAATAGCAACCATAGACTAATATATTTGGTTCCCAGTTAGTGAAACTTGTTGGGAAGGAGTAGAAGGTAAGGCATTGCTGGATCAACTCTATCACTAGTTATGGGCTTTGGTTCCAAAGATTGAATAAAGGATTTAAGACTCTCCTTTTATTTAGCTCTTTCTGCCTCACGATTATGTCTCAAGATGTGAGTTCTCAGCTGTTGCCCTAATTTCATGCCTGCTTGCCTGCTGACCTGTTCTCTGCCATGATGGTAATAAGCTCTCACCTTCTGAAACTGGAAGCCCCAAATAAAGTCTTTCTTTCATAAGTTACGTTGGTTATAGTGTCTTACTGCAGGAACAAAAGACAAAAAAACAATATTACTCATGAACTTAAAGATGAAGCAACTTTATTAATAATAATGATGGTTTTGCAAATTTTGTAGTTGTCCATTACAAAACTATTTTATTAGGACAAACAAACAGAAGTAGTGAATAGATACTCACAGGTTTATGCTTTAACACAGACTCTGCTCAAACCTGGTTATTGTATAAGTCAGAGGATGGCCACTCAATAGATGGGATGCATGCTAAAATAGATAGTTTTGCTACATGTTTTTTGAATTTCAATTACCTGTTTCTTTGCCAGAGGAGACAAGTATGTACATCATTTAGTTCTTTGATTCCTCACATTATAAGTTCCATGAAATCAGTGCTACATAGTCTAGAACATGTCAATGACATATTGTTTACTTGTCTCTTTTTTATTCACTACTGATATAATGTAATATTATACCACATCATTAATTAGTGCTACTTGGTCTTAATAAAATATTAATTACTGGAGAAATTGTTTTAAAGTTGTGAGAATATTAAAAAATAGATCTTTACATTTGGGTAATGTTTAGTGAAGAACTTCCTGCATAACAAATTAATACATATTTTCATTCATATTTCTTCCATCTCTTCATTATTTCAAAATTGAAACTTTAGCCAAATGCTGTGGCATATGTCCCATGGTCGTATTGACTTAGGAGACCTAGCCAGTACCATTACTAGAGGCTTGGGATTGAAAAGTAGCCCAGACAACACAAGGCAATCATGACATACATGACAAAATAGGGTTTCTGTTTGTACATCAGTGGCAGGGTGCTTTGGGGGTAAATGTGAGGCTCTCTCCTTAAACCACAGTACCATGAAAAAAAACATTATATAGACAAAAATAGCATTTTCATGTTTAATATTGCTCCAATTTTATGTATACATACAATTAGTTTCTCTTTAAGAAATTGTGTGTCATTTTAATTTTTTTAATTTATTTATTTATTGTTTCAGGTTACATCTCCATTATAATGTCCTCTTTCCACCCCTCCCAAAGAGTTGGGAGGCCTAGACAGGAGGATTTTATAAATCCAGAAATTATTTAATTTTAGATATATCTTAACTTCATCCTGAAATTCCCTTAAGAATAAATACATATATACCTAGGTATCATGGGTCCCTGGTCAGAAAATATTCAAGCCAAAAAATATTAAATTTTATCTTTAAAATGCTCAATAAAATTTCTACCAAGTTTCATAAATATAGAGAATTCCTTCAAGAATCCAGGCAAATTTAGACATATCCTTAAATAAACAACAATTCAGAAAATTCACTTCCCAAGATAGACTTTGTAAGAAATGTCAAGGCAAACTTTTCAAGCTACAAGAAAAATTATTTCAGACAGAGTTTGAGTCAACACCAAAGGATAAACTGTTCCAAGAAGATAAGTATGTTAGAAAATACAAATACTACTGTCCAAATGTATAGCTTTCTAAGGAAAGAAAATTTCCTCAAGTAGAATCCTTTCACTGTGGTCTCATTGCTCCCCTGTCTTGTAGAGACCTTCACGGCCTATGACAGTCCTTTCTGCTTGAGTTTGGAGCAAGCCTAGACCTGAGTATACTTCCTCAACCTGTGTACTTACGACTTGGTAAAAGCTAGGCAGACAGAAATATGTCGCCTTCCAGACCTGTCTGCAGTGGAAGGTGACCTCTGATCTGATCAGGAGAGCTGCCCACCCCTCTGGTGTAATAACATGACACTCTTGCCATTCAGCTGGCTGGATTTTGGCTGCCTGTGAGGCATCCTTAACACTCTCTCAAGGTTAGTTCTATCTTTGATCTCCACATACCTCTTCACAATGCCACTCTGCTCCAAAGTATTGACAATAGTTACAAATGATCTAAAAGTTTGCAAATGAAAAATTATCTTGGTTGAGGAACACTGTACAATAGATAAGGGTGACAGGAGAATCCCTTTGGGGTGTGTGTGTGTGTGTGTGTGTGTGTGTGTGTGTGTGTGTGTGTGTGTATTTAAGGCTGTAATGGGAAAAATCACCAGACAGTCTTCTAAACTTTGGAAGAAAAAAAAACTTTGGAAGAATGAACTATGATCTCTCCACCTGTCCTAGGATACTGGGTGATCAGTCAGAACTGCTGTCTCTCCAGGAATTGAGTGTCTTTGTGTCTTATGTGCACCAAACAAGAAAAGAAGGCATTATCATTGCTGCCATAGTTGATTCTCACCATCTGGAGGGCATATTGCCACCATAATGCAAGGGAGACAGAGAGGCATAGGTATAATGAGAAGTCCGCCTGTGGGACCTCTGTTGCTGTCCTCACCCCTATTGATGGCAAATGGGCAGAAGACACACCTGTGGCTGACTTAGTACGATGATTAATCCTGACTGTCAACTAAATTGGATCAGGCATCAACTGAAACACAAACACCTGGACACACCTGTGAGCATATTTCCTGGAAGGATTAAATGAGGGGAAAGTCTGTCCCCAGAGTGGGCAAGGCTTTCTGTCAGTGACAAAGTTAACACGTGGTATGAGGGAAAGCACTGCTGTTTCCTTGCCAAACTTTGGTCCTTACTGGTTAGTGCATCTGTCTGTTTCATACTTTTTGTTTGTTTATTTATTTATTACTTCAAGTTACATCTCCATCACAGTCCCTTCCTTCCTGGCCCCACCCACCAATCCCCTCCCACCTATCCTACTTCTCCAGAGTGGAGTACCCCTCCATATCAGCCCCCTTCACTTCAATAGTCATATGAGGGTTAAGAGCTTCCTCTTGCACTGGGGCCTATATGGCAGCTCCATTAGGGAAAAGTGTCCCATTAATAGGCAACAAAGTCAATGTTTCTGTTCTTTTTGGTGTGTAGGTTGTAGAATACTTATTCTATACTACATGGCTAAAATCCAATTATAAGTGAATAGAGTTTTTGTTCTTAGCCATTCTTACAGGTTTGAGGTGGAATCTCAGGGTCATCTTGAGTTGCATTTCTCTGATGATTAAGGATGTTGAGCATTTCTTCAAGTGTCTCTCGGCCATTAGGGATTCCTCTTTTGTGAAATCTGGGTTTAGCTCTGGACCCCATTTTTGGTTGACTTATTTCATTTGTTAGTGTTTAACTTCTTGAGTTCTTTATAAATTATGGCTATTATCCCTCTTTGTGGGGTTGGTAAAGACCTTTTCCCAGTCTGTAAGTTGCCGTTTTGTTTGAATAACAGTGTCTTTTGCCTTATTTGGTTCTTGTTATTATCCTTTGCTTTCACCAGAGTCTAGCGTCTCTGGTCTTTGAATACAAACTGAAGACCAGCTTCTCTGTAGAAACCCTCCATTCCTTCCATGCAGTCTGAGATTCTGGAGCCATCCAGTTTCTGGAGCTGCAGAGTACTGGGTTCCCTGCCTCCCTAGATTGACAGTTGCATTGTTGGACTCTCTAAGGTGTTTTGTTGGCCCGTTTTCAGCAAATCACCTTTCTGTAACACAGATTATTTTCTTTGGCTCTGTTTCTGCAGAGAACTCTTAGTAAAACAGTGGGGAACTAGAGAGTTGATCTTTACAGACATGAGGGTCTGTTTGAACTCCTGGATAATTATGTGGAGTCAAGAGAATGCTAGCTGAGGCTGGGAGGTGTAAAATAGACATTAAGGGACTACCAGATGGATCAACAGCCAGGATGACCTCCAGGGGCATCTGCATATAATATATACAGAATACAGTTCCATATATAATAGGAACAGTATTCTTCCTATACAGTTCATAAACGTTCATGCTATAACTTCTTAAAATTCATAATAATATTCGTTATTCAATGATACTTCTTAAACTTTTGAAACCACAAATGATGTCACTAAGCCTGGAAGTATTAGTTTAAGAATAAGATTCATACTAGGAGGATTATATACTGTAATTTGTGTAAATCTCCTATGAAAGCAAGTTTTCAGGGACTATGGGAAAGACATTTCCAGAGCTAGAAATAAAAGGGGGACCTGCAGAGTTCAGCAGGCAGCTTGAAAGGGACACGATGTTACAACTGCAAGATCTCATTCATTACTGATGAATTGTTTCTCAGCTGCTGTGAGAGCCACTAACAAATATCAATCACAGATTTTTGTTGTTTCTGGTGGTTTTTGTTCCTTTTGGAAATTACCTCGACTGGAGAAAGCAGTTTTATTCAAGGTCACACCTATTTGTGAGAAAACTTCATGGCAATGGCTGATAAATGGTTGAGTTATAAAAGCCTGAACATTTTGTCAAATGGAGTAAATGCTGCCCCAGGTTCAGAGCTCCTCATAAAGTAAGCCAAAGACTTCAGGAAAAACTGCATCAGAACTTGAATGGCCCTTTGTCCTTTGTGGCTCTGGCCAAAGACGCTGCCCAAAATAATTTCCAAATAAACCCACAAACATGAGTCTCCATCTCAGCATTACTCCCCAGGAAATCTGCAGGTGACACAAATCATTTTCTTTACCATTGCTTTCATTTGCTCTGCTGTTGTTCATGATAAAACTCTACAGTTACTCAAATTTGAAGACTTCATACTGGCTGCAGTAGCTACCATTTGTCCTTCCTGTTCTTCTGGCTAATGCCTGTCCACAGCCTACATCATATCATTTGTATATAACCTTTTAAAGATAGTATTTCATTCATGGAAGGTAAATGTATTTATATAAAGCACATTGATCATATCCATCCGCCACTTCCTCCCTTCAACTAGTGACCCCAACCCCTTGTCCCTCCTAGCTTCATGTCTTCTTTTTTAAAATTAATAAGTTCTGAATCCCTTCAGTTCTGCATTTATAGTGCTTGGTAAGTCACTATGGCAGTGGTTCTCAACCTTCCTAATGCTGTGACCCTTTAATACAGTTCCTCATGTTGTGGAGATCCCCCCCCCATTATAAAATTATTTTCATTGCTACTTTATAACTGTAATTTTGCTACTGTTATGAATCATAATGTAAATCTGATATGCAGGATATCTGATTTGTGATCCCTGTGGGGTCACCACCAACAGATTGGTAACCACAGTGCTGGAAGGGGCTGTGTGATCCTATCTCCAAAGATGAACGACTCTCTCTCTCTCTCTCTCTCTCTCTCTCTCTCTCTCTCTCGGCAACTATAAACTGCCAATAGCTCCTTGAAAAGGGTGACATCTTCAGGGACCCTCCCTCATTCATTCTAGATTTTGATTGGTTTTATTTTTTTGGGTCTTGTTTGGATAATCACATCTGGTGTGAGTTGATACAGGCAACAGCTTTGTCATTTCCAGAAGTCTTAATTTTACAGCTCCACTGTCCATCAGTTTCTCTTTCTCAAAGTCCCCAACCTTGGTGGTGAGAGGTTGATACAGCTGACTTTAAGCCCCTGAATCCAATCAGTGATGCCTTTATACATGCGTGGCACTTTTGAGTAGTTACGAATCTCTGCATTAACCACCACCCACTGTATTTTAGACCAAAGCTGAAAACAGCACAATTTTATGGACATAAACATAAGTATTAAGAATATCCTGTGCAATTCTACTAAAATCAGGTACAAGACAAGACTGCCCACTCTCGCCATATCTGTTCAACATTGTGCTTGAAGTTCTAGCTAGAGCAATAAGGAGATCTAAAGAGTATAACTAAAGGAGATCAAGGGTATACAAATTGGAAAGGAAGAAGTCAAATCTCCCTATTTGCAGATGATATAATAGTATACATGTGACCCCCCAAATTCTACCAGATAACTCCTATAGCTGATAAACATTCATCAAAGTGGCTGGAATTATCTCAAAAATCAGTAGCCCTCCTTTACATAAATAAATGTTCTGTGAAAGAAATTAGATAACCAGCACCCTTCACAATACCCAATATAAAAAAATCTTTGAGTAACTCTAGCCAAGCAAGTGAAAGATCTGCATGACAAAAATTTCAAGTCTCTGAAGAAAGAAATTGAAGAAGATATCAGGTGGAATTATCTCCACTGCTATTGGATCTATAAGATTAACATAGTAAAAATGGCCATCTTACCATCTAGTACTAACATGATTAGTTACTAATCTATTAATTATGTAATAATTATCTAATTATCTAATTCCATTGAAGCCATGCTCCTCATCCCCGTTAGGGGGAAGTGGTCCAAAAGCATGCCTCAGAGTCCCTGTCAGAGATGGCCCCCACTCCACTTGCTAGGGGACCTATATGCTGATCAAGCTGCCCATCGGTTACATATGTGGGGTGGGCCTAGGTCCAATTCATACAACTCTTTGATTGGTGCTTCAGTCTCTGTGAATCATCTCATTATTAGTTTATAATAATTAATTGTACTAATTAGTTATCTAATAATCAGTATTATCTACTACTAGCATGAATCATTCCTGTGGAACAGATATTATATCCAACCAGAAAGTATTTGGTTATCCCCATAACCTTCAAACTATTACAGCATCAGTGGGCATGCATTACTTGGTCAGTATAATACCATCCAGGTTACAGCACTGAGTAAAATCACTGATATATTTTCTCCCCCAAACACTTGAAAATACTTTATGACACTGTGTATGCTAGATAGCCAGCAGTGAGTTTCTTGGTCAACTTGAGGCTGATTTTTCTATAGCCTCTATCCAAAGTGAATTTCTTCCAAAAGAGAGTATTATCATTTAGTTATGATGGACAGCAAAGAGGAAAGGAAATATCCTGTGTTGTTTTAGTTGCCTCTGGGGTCTCCTTTCCCAATAACTTGTTGGGAGGTAACCTGTGCATGGCACTGAAATTAATAATCCATGTCTCCTAGGAGTAACAAAGACCTGCCATGCAAGGGAATTCTCTTCAAATTCATTTTATATATATATATATATATATAAAATGAATTTACACACACATATACAAACTAGTGGATATGCATAAGGTTCCTTCATATTTAGGTTTACCTAGTCAGTATCCTCTGATCTCTCCAGTTCCAATTACCATTTAATTTTTAATGCCAGGTAAATACCTCTGACTCCTTTTATATCACCTGTATTTTGATGTATTCTCTTGCTGAATATTTTCCCTGGATTTGAAGACTAAGTTTCTACAAAGCTTTTACAAGCCCCCTTCCGTGTGCTAAAGTAACCACATTCCACACTTTGAGATGACAGATGGAAGCACCAGAAGCCTTCAGTGCGTTAAGTGAACAGAGAGTAAATCAACTCCCTCACATTGCAGGTTGGCTGTGAGGGTTAAATGGGTGTTTGCAGAAATATCACATTTCCTTCCTTTCATCTATAGAGAGCTACAGAATTATAGCAATAATCATTCTGTACTCTGGGAGGTAGTCTTGTGTAGTGATGAGGTTTTTTTTTTTGTCAACTTCACGCAAGCTAAAGCGGTATGAGAATTGGGAATTTCAATTGATAAAATGCCTCCATCAAATTTATTTGTAGTTGTCAAGTCTGTGGGGCTTTTTTGTGATTATCTATTGATCCGGGAGGGCCCAGCCCACATTGTTACTCTTGAGATAGCTCTGTCTTACTTAAAAAAGCAAGCTTAGCCAGCGATGTGGAACAAAGCTGTAAGTATATTAAAACAAAAATTTTAAGTGGCATTACATGGTCTCTGCTTCAGTTCCTGCCTCCAGATTCCTGCCTTTAGTTCCTGCCCTGACTTCCCTTCATGATGGACTGTAAATTGTATCAAGCATTAAACCCCTTTCTTCCCAAATTGCTTTTAGTCATGGTGTCAATCACACCAATAGAAAGCAAACTAGAAAACCTTGTGTAATTGAGATTCTGGATTGAGGATCAAGCACTCAAATTGGAGTTTTGTCCCCTCATAGAGACCAGGGACAAGTAAGTAAGTGCCTTTTCTGCTGGTTTCTATGAAGTGAAAGTCTGCCTCTCGGGGGCTTAATTGGTATTAAATAATCAAGGTAAGAGGACTTCAAACCACAAAACATAAAAGATAACCAAAACAAATAAAAACAAAAGATCTACATGATCTTTGGTCTAGCTGAAGTATATTTACATTATTAAGTCCATAATAACTAGCGTCATAGTAACTACGGAACTTGGTATGAAGAGTCTACTGTTGCTTTCCAAGAATTACTTAAGTAAAAATAAGTTAGTTTCTCATTCATGGAAAACTAAGCATCAGCATCGGGAAACATTCGAGATTACTAGATTATTTAATGACTTCCAGAACAACAACAAAATAGAAATTGTTGCTTAACTGCTAGAAAATTTTAAACTAAGTAAGTTATGAATACAAATGTATACATGAAGGACAAATAATCATATGTAGTAAGAATTATGGTTATCTGTAATAAAGTACTAAGCAATTTAAAGAAAATAGCTTGTATGAAGATAAATATCATTTGATACAGAATTTTAAACATTTCAAGTTTCAAGTATATTTTCACAGACACATATGTCTTCATTTGTCCTATGTAACATGATAACAGTGAGTGAAGAATTTTCTAATATCATGTTTTAGTCCCTTCAAGACTTACACAAGAGGGAGTAGTCATGTTTCCATTGCCATTGTAAATCATGAAGAAGAAATTGAAATATCTGACACATTCTCTGCCAATTATTCTAACACGATCTGTGATAATAGAAAGTGTGGTGAGAATAACATTGTTGTATGATGATTCCAAATGGAAAAAAAAATGTGGAATTGCTAAGATCCTTGGTTTATCTGTTAAAGAGATTGTGAAGCATTTGGGTGGATACGGAAAGATAAGAATGAAGTTCCTGCACTACAAATATTTATTAGTGAAGTAACAATTTACCCTATACATCAAAACCTTGACATGAAGCTCTCAAACTCATTCCAATACAATTTACCTTTGTGAGTTGCACAGGTGCAAGCTCACCTAACATTAACTACCTCTCTAAAGCAGCTCTGTTCACATTAATTGATTTCTTCAGGGTGTTTGCACTTCCAGAGGAAACAGGAGCCTTTTTGAATTCATACTGATCTTTCACTACATGAGCAAATAATTCAAGTGACAACAACCACAACAAAAATCATGTAAACAGCACATTTTAGAAAAGATTAGTTAAATCATAAAATCCAGTCGCAAATTCTATAATTTCAAGTTGAAGTAGATCATTGCAAAATCAACTAGAATTTAACTTTACCTTTTTCTGAATAGCAAGTCCAGTGAGATGCAAGGGTAAAAAAATTATTCAAATCATTAGCAAAAATTGTTAGAATTCATTAAAAGGAATATTAATCCCACTTAAGCCCCATATGTACCTTCTCCCATTTAAGACTGAGAGTCCATTTAAGAAGTAAAGTTGACTTAATTTAAGATGAAGGAAGCCAGTGAGGTAGCTTTGGTAAAGTTGTGTAATGCCAAGCATGAAGAAATGAGTTTGTCTTCATCAGGAACCACGTGGTGAAAGGAGAAAACAGATTCCCATAAGTTGTCTTCTACCCCCACACAGGTGTTATGGTACATGTGTGTACACACACAAACAGACACAGCAAAAATATAAAAAGAAGAATGAGCAAAAATGGGCCAGTGAGATGGTCAGTTGAGTAAAGGCACTTTCCACTTAGTCTAATAATCTGAGTTCAATACCTGGACATAGCAGTAAAGAAGACTCAACTTTCATTATGTTCTCTGACATACACACACACACACACACACACACACACACACACACACACACATTTCCCCCATACCAAATAAGTAAAAATATATAAATAAATGTAAAACAAAGAGATGATATGTTTTTTAAAAATATTTTAACTCCTTTATTATTATTATTAATATATTAGATTTTTCCTGAATATTCTAGAGACCTCACAACATTGTACTCTGTATGGTCATTGGTGCATGACAGTGATAGCATTCACCACCAATGTAATATACACGAAATGTTGTCTCATTACTATAGTTCCTCCAAATATCTTTAATTCAGGATTTGGGACTGATGAGTAGTACCAGATGCTGTTTTCTGTGATTGTATGTTGGATGAGGAGGTAGGGTGGTGGTTTTTGATAGAGATGCCAAAACCATACAATGGAAAAAAGGTATTATCTTTAACAAATGTTGCTGGTCTAACTGAATATCTACATGAAGAAGAATCCAAATAGATCCATATTTATTACCCTGCACAAAAGTCAAATTCAACTGATTCAAAGACCTCAACACAAAACTGGATGCACTTAATCTAATAGAAGAGAAAGTTGGGAAAAGTCTTGGTCTCACTGGCACAGGAGACAACATCCTGAACAGAACACCAATGGCTAAAGCACTAAGACCAACAACTAATAAATGGTATCTCATGAAGCTGAAAAGCTTCTGTATGGCCAAGGACACTGTCAATAGAACAAAATGGCAGCCAACAGACTGGGAAAAGATATTCACTAACCCCACATCTTACAGAGGACTAATATCTGAAATATTAAAGAACTCAAGAAATTAAACACCAACAAACCAAGTAATCCAATTAAAAATAGAGTATGGAGCTAAACTGAGAACTCACTACAAAGGAAACTCTAGTGGCTGAGAAGCACCTAAAGAAATGTTCAACATCCTTATGTTATTAGGGAAATGAAAATCAAAACCACTGTGAGATTCCATCTGACACCCATCAGAATTATAAAGTTCAAAAACTCACGAGATAGTACATGCTAGTGAGGATGTGGAGAAAGGGGAACTCTCCTCCATTGCTGGTAGGAGTGCAAAGTTGTTCAACCATTTTGGAAATCAATCTGGCTCTTTCTAAGAAAATTAGGAATAGTTCTACATCACGACTCAGTAGCTATACCACTCCTGGGCATATACCCCAAATATGCATCATCAAATCACAAGGACATTTCCTCAACTATGTTCATAGCAACTTTCTTCATAATAGCCAGAAACTTGAAGCAACTCAAATATCCCTTAACCAAGGAACGGATAAACATATTGTGGTACATCTATGCAATGGAATACTACTCCACTATCAGAAACATGGATATCATGAAATTTGCAGGCAAATGGATTGAACCAGAAAAGATCATGCTGAGTAAGCTAACACAGACCCAGAAAGACCCACATGGTATTTACTCACTCATAAGCTGATATTAGCCAATATGTACAGGATCTCCATGCTGCAATCCACAGAACCAAAGAAACTAAGTATCAAGGAGGGCTCAAGGTAAGGTATGATGCTTGAAAACCTCTAAGTAGTGGAGATAAAAATGGATGTCTTAACTGGATGGAGAGAGGGATCTGGACAAGAACCCAACATAACTGCCATCTGAGAAGTCTTATCTAGCAGATAATGAAAACAGATGCAAAGACTCACAACAAAAAACACTAGGCAAAAATCTGCAAGTCTTGAGGAAAAGTTGATGAAAGGTTTGAGGAAGCTGAAGGGATCAAGGACATCACAATAAGACCCATGTAGCCAATTAACGTGGACACAAGGGTGCTCAAAGAGACGGAACTACAAAGAAAAGAACTTCCAAGGACTAGTCCTAGGTACATTACACATGTGAAGCTGATGGGCTGCTTGGTCCTCAAGTGGATCCCCTAACTATTAGAATGGGCCTGTCTCAGACTTAGACAATGTTGCCTCCCTCTAGAGCTCATTTTCCTACCAGAGCTGCCTTATCTTGCCTCAGTGGAAGAGGAGACACTTAGTCTTCATACGATTTGATGTGACAGAGTGGATTGGTAATGGGTGGGGGTTGGTATGGGGGAAGTGTGTTGGAGCATGGGACTGGGAGGAGGGGAGGGAGGGGAATGGTGATTGGAAGGCAAAATAAACAAAAAAAACTTAAATAAAAAGAAACAAAACAAAAAAGAATTCATTTTGATTTTAGTAGGTTTTATAGACTATAACTTACTTTGTGATCCACATGAAAATCTGACCCAGATATACTAATTGAATTGTTTTTTATGATCTAACAATTAACTTTAAGGTTAAAAAAAACAGATTCCATTATTTTATTTTTATAACAAAAAAGTCACTGTATTTTAGAATTTCTTTTGGATATACACACCCTATGAAGTGATTATGGTTGTGAATCTAATTAACATGTCTTCCCTTCATGCTCACCATCTTTGAATCAGGTAAGAGCATGAGATATTTCTAGTTAATTTAAATTATACAACACATGTTTATCAACTCTTTTTACCAAGCTATACATTATACAACTACAACTAAAGCAATCTACTTTAGCCTCACTAAGCTTTCAGAAATACCCCCTGGCTATCCTTTTTCCTTGACTGACCACCATTCTCCTTCCTACTTTTATGATTCAGGTTTTCTAGGCTCTGCATAGAAATGATACCATGCATCACTTTTTCTTTTTTTTTAAAGATGTATTTATTTATTCATATGTATATGAGTGATCTATCTGCATGTGCACCTGCATTCCAGAAGAGGGCATCATATTCCATTATAGATGGTTGTGAGCCACCATGTGGTTGCTGGGAATAGAACTCAGGACTGCTGGAAGAGCAGCCAGTGCTCTTAACCTCTGAGCCATCTCTCCAGCCCGCATCAGGTTTTCTATGTCATACTTTACTTGCTTAATGTCCTCCAGTTTTATCTGTGTTGTCATAAATATCATGATTTCTTTCTATTTTTAGGTTAAGTGATTATGCACTGTGTGTGTTTATTACTAATTTCTTTATCTCTTTATAATAAACAAGTTATTTCTATACTTTGATTAATGAGAACAATAGTGCACTTATTATGAGGGTGACATATGCTTTCAGGATTGTTGTTTCATATCCTTCAGTTATAAACACACAGTGGAATAGCTAGTTATTAGGGCTGTAGTTAGAAATTTTCAAGGATCTCCCTTCTATTCAGTCTCCATACTGAATGTGACAATTTTTAGTCCAAGTGAGTGTATTGATTTCCCTTTACCCACCTTCATGTTGATATTTACTACAGTTCATTTTTCTATAATTGTCATTTGAACAGGTGTTAAATGGCTTTTGCCTTCTGGTACTAATGCACATATCCTTTGGACTGGTGATTTTTCTGTATGTGTATTGACTATCTCTTTGTCTTCTTAGGGGCAATGACTACTCTGTTACTTTACCCATTTAAAAATACTGACTTAAATTTTGTGTACTAATGTTTATTGCATAAATGACTTCCGAAAATTTCTCTGAACATGTAGGTTGCTGCCTCTGTGCTTTCCCTTGCAGTGTCGAACCATTTTTAACTGTTTTTGCTGTTGTTGCCTATGAATTATGGGTTACACCAAAAATTACCTAACATAAATGAATGACAAGGAGTTTTTCACCTTTGTTTCTTTCTAGAAGTTTTAGGACCTCTGGTCTTGGGTCTTTAATACACTTTAATATGAATTTATGACTAGTATAAAATATGAATCTCATCTCATTCTTGTGGATATCCAATTTTCCATAGAATTATTTTACCTTGGCACCGTTGTCAAAAAAAGCTCATTGACTGGGGAGAAAGCTAACCAAAACAAAGGATATTTGAGAAAGCCATATCGAATCCTAATACTTTATAAGCTAATTGACACATAAAAGTGAAATAAATAAGAGAGATACAGTTTGTAGCTGAATAATGTTCTTCCTAAAAACCGTGAATTATTAAAAATCCGCATGCTAGATATAGGATGAGATATGGTCACGGATACCCGATAACGATACAGATTCTGATCCTTTCTGTTGGTTGCCCAACAAACTAGATTAAACCCTAGTATGAAGACACTTTAATTCCTGGTTACAAGATGTAGGTAAATCAAGCTGGTATTCTCCAGCATTAGATAGTTTTCATAGTATTGTTTCATAGTGTTGTTTTCATAAAGTTTCTTTATAGGTTTCTGGTAGAAAAAAAGCCATCAGGGTTCCTAATCAGTTTTAAACCTAAAAACCTACAATTCAAACTTGTCAGGCAAAATACACCCAGTACAACCACCAACTCTCCAACAGTATTTGAAGCTTGTTTACAGTAGGAAAGTCATGGCTGATACTGTAAGTATAGTCAGAAACCTATGACTGAAGTGGTAATAGGTACTGGGAGGGAATTTAGTATTGTTAAATTGATATGTTGCTCAAACGCCTTCTAAAAGTGTATGCTTATGTATGCTTTCATAGACAAATGTTCAGCCTTACAATGAATTGTAGAGGAAGCAAAGACTCCTGGTAGCATAAGGTGCTAAGAATAGCTGACAGCTGAGTGCCCAGCTATTAACAAGGTGTTTGTGTCACCCCTGATAAGGGTCTGGAAATATAGTGGAAGAGAAGAAAGAAAGAATGAATGAGAATGGAAAAAATGGAAGGTAGGGAAGACACAAAATACTATCTTCTGAGTTTAGGACACACTCATTACAAACCACGACCTCATTATAGCATGTGTTAGCTGAATTGGCCCTGCATGGACTGGATCTGTAGTCAGTCAATCATGGATCAGGAGAACTTCACTGAGTCATACCACATCCTTCTGGATTTTTGGCTGCTTGTGGATTAGAGATAGTACATAGCCCATCAAACTCCAATGGAAATCTCCCAATGAATGTCCAAACAGATGACTCATGTTTAACTTAGTTGGTGACAAGATAAAAATCATGAATGTGGGAAAGAGATTTTGAGGGAGGAAGAGGGTTTGGCAGTGGTGAGAGAGAGTTAAGAAAGAGGGGTGTAAGAATAATGAGAATATGAATAGATCCATATTTACCACCCACACAAAACTTATGTCCAAGTGGATTAAGACCTCAACATAAAACCAGACACACTAAATCTAATAGAAGAGAAAGTGGGGAAAAGCCTGGATCTCATTGGCACAGGAGATAACTTCCAGAACAGAACACCAATAGTTCTCAGGCTTTAAGACCAACAATCAATAAATTGGACCTTATGAAACTGAAAAGTTTCTGTAAGGCAAAGGAAACTGTCATTAGAACAAGCCAGCTGCCTACAGATTGGGAAATGATCTTCACCAACCCCGCATCTGATAGAGGACTAATGTTCAAAATATATAAAGAACTCAAGAAGTTAAACAACAAGAAACCAAATAATCCAATCAAAAAACAAGGTACAGAACTAGACTGAGAATTCACAAAAGAGAAATCTCTAATGCTGAGAGACACATGAAGAAATACTCAACATCCTTAATTATTAGAGAAATGCAACTCAATACTACTCTGAGATTCCATCTCACTCCTGTTAGAATGGCTAAGATCAAAAACTCAAATGACAGCACATGCTGATGAGGGTGTGGAGAAGGGAACACTCCTCCATTGCTGGTGGGATTGCAAACTGGTACAACCACTTTGGAAATCAATCTGGTGACACCTCAAAAAATTTGGAATAGTTCTACCTCAAGACTCAGTCATACCACTCCTGGACATATATCCAAAAGATTCTGCACTAAACCACAAGGACATCGCCTCAGCTATTTTCATAGCAGTTTTATACATAATAGCCAGAAACTGGAAACAAACCAGATATCCTTCAACTGAA
Organism: Lophiomys imhausi; assembly: GCA_907164525.1. NCBI lineage: Eukaryota > Metazoa > Chordata > Mammalia > Rodentia > Muridae > Lophiomys > Lophiomys imhausi. The sequence goes on along the minus strand of CAJQZJ010034157.1, from coordinate 3,453,772 downwards.
GAATGGATAAAAAAAAACCAAAAAAACAAAAAAACTGTGGTATATTTACACAATGTAATACTACACAGCCATCAGAAACAAGGAAATTGCTGCCAAATGGATGGAACTAGAAAAGCTCCATAAGTGAGCTAACCCAGATACAGAAAGATATACATGGTATGCACTCACTTATAAGTGGATATTAACCATATAGCACAGGACAACTATAGTACCACCCACAGACCCAAGCAGAGAGGAACCTAGCATAAGTATCCTATGAAAAACTCCATCCAGTAGCGAGTCATTATTGCCTGTTAGTGGAACATATTACCTAGCTGGGCTGCCATATCAGGCTCCAGTACAAGAAGAAGCTCTTAGCCCTCATATGATTGATGAACTGATGGGGGTTGATAAGTGGGGGCTCCTCTCATCTGAGAAGGAGAGAACTGAGATGGGGAAGAGGGAGGGAATGTGGGACCTGGAGGGGAGGAAAGAGTTTTGATTGAGATACAACTTGAAAAAAATTAATTAATTTTAAAAAGAATGTGAAATCAAGATTCATGAATATTATCATTTGATTCATTAAGAAAATTATAAGTATTTTTAATTTTTATTATAAGGAAACCTTAACTTTACTTAAAGTACAAAATATGATGTACAAATGGCAAATTCCAAATAAAATTCTTAAAACATTTCAAAAAATAGAATGAGAATAGATTATTTAACCATCTGAGATTGTCAATGAGAAAATTTAATAAAATAATTTTAAAGACTATATGTTTGTGTGTTTATTTCCAGGTTTTCATTTGGTTTCATTGGTGTGTATGTTGGTTTTATGGCTGTACCAAATTATTTTGGAAATAAACATACAATTAAACAGAATTGATTTTGATGTGTATGAGATAAACCAAAAATGGCCTCTCTTTCTTCTTGGTTTAGATAACTCTTTCCCCTGGCAGTCCAATTATTTTGACTTTTAAAGTTTTCTTATGTTTTTCCACATTCTCAGTGTATAACATGAAATATTAGCAGGCATAAAAAGTGGTGTGTGGGCTTAAGAGATGACTCAGTGGATAAGAGCTCTGCATTTCCAGAGGATCTGAGTTCTATTCCTGCACCCACATCAGACTGTTTACAACCACCTACAACTCCCATATGCACCCTCCAACACATCCATATATACACACATGGTTAAAATAAAATAAAATAAATATTTTCAAATATAGCTTGTTGACTTTATGAGCCAGCACTTAAATTGAATCAAATGAGTTATTTGGTTTCTTTTGTTTTTTAAGTGTATTTATTACTTCGTTATGTCTCCATTGCCACCCCCTCCATTCACCCCCTCCTGGCTCCTCCCTCCCATCCTGTACACCCTCTTCCACCCTTCCGATACCTCTGGTGTAGAGTGTCTCTGTATATCAGCCCCCTTCAGTTCATTAGTCGCATGAGGTCTAAGAGCTTCCTCTTGCACAGGAGGCATACATGGTAGTTCCACTAGGGTGAGGTGTCCCACTAACAGGTAACCAAGTCCATCTTCCTGTTCTTTTGTGTCTATTGATTGTAGGATGGTTATCCTGAATTATATGCCTAAAATCCAGTTATAAATTAATATATGCCATGTATATCTTTCTGAGTCTTAGTTAGCTCACTCATGATGAGCTTTTCTAGTTCCATCCATTTGGTTGCAAATTTTATGACTTCCTTGTTTCTGATAGCTGAGTAGTATTCCATTGTGTAAATGTACTGCAGTTTGTTTGTTTGTTTGTTTTATCTATTCTTTAGTTGAAGGACAACTGGGTTGTTTCCAGTTTCTAACTATTACAAATAAAGCACTATGAGCATAGTTGAGGAGATGCCCTGTGGACTGGTGAGGAATCTTTTGGATGTATGCCCAGGAGTGGTATGGCTGGGTCTTGAGGTAGAGCTATTCCATGTTTTCTAATATATCACCAGACTGATTTCCATAGTGGTTGTACAAGTTTGCACTCCTACCAGTAATGTGGGAGTGTTGCCCTTTCTCCACAACCTCCCCAGCATATGCTGTCTTTTGATAATAGCCATTGTGACAGGAGTGAGATGGAATCTTAGAGTCATCTGGAGTTGTATTTCTCTGATGATTAAGGATGTTAAGCATTTCTTCAAGTGTCTTTTGGCCATTTTAGATTCCTCTTTTGTGAATTCTCTGTTTAGATATATACCCATTTTTTATTGTGTTACTTGGTTTGTTGGTGTTTAATTTCTTGAGTTCTTTATAGGTTTTGGATATTAGCCTGTCTTAGATATAGAGATGGTGAAGATCTTTTCCCAATCTTTAGGCTGCCATTTTGTTCTAATGACAGTGTCCTTGGCCTTACTAAAGCTTTTCAGTTTCATGAGGTGAACTGACTCATGCAAAATATCATAACAGAATAAACAATGAGGTCATATAATAGTTGTGTCCATAATGGCTATCTGTATTTTAATATTCGATGTCTCTGTTACCTTTTGATTACAATTTGATAAACCACCATGACCAAAAACAACTCAGAAGTCAGAAGGAAGGGCTTATTTAAACTATTGCTCCAGATGGATATGAATCTGTCTTGGCAGGGAGGCATGGCAACAGTCATACATGATAGCTGAGAAAGGGCACTAAGTGATTACCACTCCCCCATTACCTATCTACAAACACACACACACACACACACACACACACAAATGCAAACCAGAGTTTGGAGTAGAGTGTAACTAACACCCAGAGACCATCATTACCATGTGACATATTTCCACCAGCAACACCATCCCCTTTAAACCTCCCCAAAGGGTTCAACCAGCTGAACACCAAATGATGAAATATCTGAGCCTATTGGGAGCATTCTCATTCAAGTACTACACTAGATTTATAAAGAAATAAATGATTTACACTCTGGAATTATTTATTTTGGAGTTATGTGAGAGGAGCACCAGTGGCGAGGACAATGAAAGGACTTTGAATAAAGACTTATTTTATTTTAATAAAACTGTTGTTATCCTGTTTCATTTTTGGTACTTTGTTTATTTAAACTGGATTTTTTTATGTTGTTGGCGGTAGTGTTATCAGTGGGTGGTAGCCCCTTGATAATTTCTTTTTTTGTAAATGATAGAATTTTATAACCTGAAACTCAAATTTATGGTGTGTAACAAAGAAAACATACACATCTATTCATTGATACATCTCCAAAATAATTTGAAGACTTTAGCTAAACATATTAACCATAACATTATCAGAATTATTCAACGATAAAGGATTATGATGCAGGCTTGCTCTCATACAACACATATGAAGACTTTTTCTTTCTTCAACAGCTAATATTGAAGCACTCAGTTTTGCGGGAATTACCAAGAGTTTTTCACAATTTTCTAGTACAGTCTGAAGGGCAGAATTCAGTCACTTGGAACCACAATAAATGAGTGGAATCATACTGTACAAGAAGAAAATCTATTGAGCCTGAACTGTTTCCTCTGTATTTCTCAGTACGAGTGAATTACCCTTATGAAGGTACTCCATGATAGCTCTTACTCCTCCATGATTTCTTTTTTTTGTAGTGTAATAAACAAGGAAACCTTTGACATTTCTCATCTGCATTTGGGTGAGTAAGTTACACCATTATCCCCTCAGTCTATAGATCCTCATTAGGATGTGAGCTCAGCCTGACTGAGATATTCGGATATTTGCCAGAGCAGGGCAGGAAATGTTTCCCTTAATATATTGGGGAAGAGCAATTACAATTCAATTAATTCCTTAGAGACTGCTTGGTCTTCACCTTGTCAGTCACTCTTTTATGGCATCAGGTATTTCTTTGAAAGGAAATAGCATCGAGAAAATATCAAACACTGAAACTTATTAAATATATATACATATATATTATATTATATGTTTAGCTGCTTCTTAATCAGTATTTCTAGTTGTTATAGAAGTTGTCCATGTGTGAAGGGCTTAACCTGAAGGTTAACTATAATTAAGGATCTTCAGTATTTTACTGTCTCAGGAGGTAGATCTATAACTGCAGAGGTATTTATATGTGATATCTGGGGTCACAATTCATGGGACATGTCAGTCAATTAAATGGATCTACTGAGTTAAAAGAAAAAGTCCTTTATGAGGCAAGTTAGTATGAAAGCTGAGTTAGATATAGAACTTTAAACACATGGAGATGGTTAGATAGTAGAATGTTAAAGTCAGGTGCCAAATACATATGGACTGGACATTGGGAATGTATGCTAAGCCATATAACTCTTATAATTGTGGCCTATTTATTTCTGTTGTTTTGTATTGTATTTATAGTTATAAGAAAAAGAACCATTTTTTGTACTGAAAGGGAGAGCTGTTGGGGGAAAAAAGAAATACCTTAAACTAAAAAAAAAAAAAAAGAAGGGAAGAGGATGGGGGGGTTGAGGGGGAGGAGGGTGGAAGGGTGGGACTGGTGGGGGGGAGTAGGGAGGGGATTGTGATTGAGATGTAACTTGAAGAAATAAAAAATAAATTATTAAAAAAAAAGAAAAAGTCTTATGATCCAAGGTGGATCATGGTGAAAAAAGAAATGGTCTTCCCTTAAAGTCAGAAGTTAGGGTTTTTCCCAAAAGGTAAATTCAAAAGGGATTGTCATTGGGAATGACAAGAATTATTTCCTAGTTAACTGAGTGATATTTTTCAACTAAGCCAAAAACGAAGTACTTTGAAATTCTGAAGTCTATGCCAAAGCAAGGTGGGAATTACATTTTTGTATCTCAGTAAAGAAGACATAAAGCAAGAAACTTAGAGAATATTACACCCTGACACAGATGGAAAATAAGCTCAAAACTGAAGAGACACTGGCAGAGAAATCTGTGACCAGATGAAATGAAGTCAATTCAGGAAGTTTATTAAGGCAAGGCAGGATGGTAAGTATGAATTGTTGTAGGAGATTTAAATGCGTGACATAGAGAACCTCAGGGACCATCAATATAAATAGCACCTGGGTCTGTAGGAGATCATCAGAGATATGGATGGGTACGTGGTGAAAAGTTGAAGAACGTGTTGCTCTAAACTAGAGGGAAGCACACACTCTAAAGGGAAATGAAAATACTCTTTATTCAAACACAAGCATGGGCATGCACCTGCCAATTATTTGTTGATCCCTGATATGAAGCAGAAGACAACAAAAGGCTTGTGGTCTCACTTGGAGAGAGTTTATATTGCAGTGTGTCCAGATGGGTATTTACCAAATAATCAAGTTCAGACATAATACACATAGGATTATAGCTGCTTCATTTTGAAAACGTGGGTTTGGGGGTTGGTATTTCAGAGATTTGTCAGGAAAGATGTTTCATTTGAGGTTAATTTTGACAGAAATTTAAATAACTTCTATAGGATAAATGGGCCCCAAAAGTTCCTCTGATAGTGCTTGAGTTGTCAAAGAAGGGAAGCTGTTATCTTATTTCTTGCCTCGTTGTACTGAGGGAACCATAAATGCTTAGTTTCAATGCTAAATGTATCTGTCATGGTATTTATGAACAAATGCAATGATTAACCAGGAGGGTGAAACAAGATTGGCCTCCCTAATTTGAGTGGCATCACTCACTTGAGGAACTGAATGAAAAAAAAAGAGCTTAATCAGAAGAAATAACATACACACACACATGCATGCATACATGCACATAGGCAAACATGCACATACTCATATGGACACACATAGACACACATAGACATACTCACACAAACACATTCACACAGACACACATGGACATACACACACACGCATACATGCATACATGCACATAGGCAAACATGCACACACATAGACAGAGAGAGAGAGAGAGAGAGAGAGAGAGAGAGGGCCCCCAGTCTTCTACCTTTGCCATTACAATTTACTGTACTACATATGATGTCCTGCTTCAGTTAGCTGAATCACACCCTCACCTCTTTTAGATTCCTCAACTTTGTGTTTTTCTATCTGAAAAAAAAAAATCAGCATCTTAGTGCTTACAATGGCAAACAGACAGACACACATAATCATTACACTGACTGCTTATAACTGCTTTGTTTTGCTTGAATAATACAGTGACTAAGATGACAGCTGCACAAAAGTGAATTAGTTACTTTTGTAGGTGTGTGATAAAAAAATTGACATAGGCAATCAAACATGAAAGTTATGTATTTTGGCTCACAGTTTCATGGTGGACTGAGTGTGGCAGATCAGTTTTCAGCCATATAGATAAGAACAGAGAGAAAAAAGGTTCCAAAGTATAACCTTTGAATCTCACCCTCAGTGGCGTGTTTTCACCTTATAAGTCCCACCTCCTTAAAGTTGCTACTGTTTCTCAAAATATACCACACTCTAGAGGCCAGAACTTGAAATGTGAGCTTATGAGGGACACATATTATTGTATATTTGTAACATTTTCAATTTTTTTAAATTGCATTTGTATGTGTTATGTGCATTCCTCTGTGTGTGTGTGTGTGTGTGTGTGTGTGTGTGTGTGTTTGTAAATCTCATAGCATGTATATGGAAGTCAGATAATAATATGCAGGAATAGTTGCTTTTCTTCTACTGTGTGTGTCCTGAAGATTGAACTCTGGTCTTTGGATATCAAGTACCTTCCCTGACTAAGTCATCTTAGTATATCAAATATGTTTGGATCCTGTTTAAGCTATGAACCCAATGCTCTGTGTACATTCTAGAACTTCGAATTTACTCTCTGGACACAATATTTCCCATGTAGATATTGCTCTGATGTCTCATGGTGAGCTCAAGTGTATTTTCTTTTGAACATCTGGCAGTTATCCTAAAATAGATGTAGGTCTTGTAAAAGTACTTTGATTAATGAGAATGAGTATAAATAACATCTCCATAGCCATAATTAACTAGTTTCTCACATTATATTAACAGTTTAGGGCTAAATTTCCCAGAAATTTAAATGATTTAATGTTTACAATTAAGCATATGTTTTTCTTCAGGAGTCTGTGCATTATCAAAAAGATACACCCATTTACTTGTGATGTTTATTTTTTACACAACTTCAAAATTATATTTGATAAGCAGAGAGCTAAATGAAACTTTAAGTAAGCAGTGTATTTGTGCACAGGATGCTTTATTCCAGTGATAGATCTGTACAAAATACATGACCACACTAAAAATCATTGCTGAGAGAAAGGTGATCATTTTCAATGAATTTAATGTTCTGCCAAAATATGATCTTAATTTAATGAGAGTAGCAGTCTCTCTTTCAAGTATAATATCTACATTCCTATTACAATGAGCACTTCTATTTTATAGTTATTACCTTATTATGATCATCTGAATACTCTAAATCACATAATTTGGCACTTTGTAAATATAAAACAGACAGAAAATACTTTTTTAACCTTTAGTAAAAATAAAACAAAATGTATTCTACAAGCTGTTTTAAATGTATATAACTTCCTGATGATAGGAGATGAGTATACATTTTATAAAATTGGACTTTTGTAGTAAAATAGAGAAAATAACACTTCAAGCATGTCATAAGTGTTTTAGTTTTGTAGAGGACAGTGGAGGCAATTTGTTGTTTACTCCTTTGCAGTTTCCAAGTGTTCTTCCTGGTCAACTCCTTATGGTAAAGAAAGACTGCATGAAAGGAAAGATGGAAGAGTGACCCTGGACAAGACTTTGTTGTAATTATGCCCTCCATCAAGTCTGGCATTCCGCGGGCCCTTCGTAACAGCATGTGTTACATATTGTTTATAAGAAGGAGAATTGACAGTATCCATTAAATGAGTTTTAAGGTACATAATTGCTTATTTAGGGACAAAATTCAATTAGGCATGTGCTAGGCAAAAGTGCTCACCAAAAGTTCTCCACATTACTGAATGAGCATTTTAAACATTTGCTATTATTTTAGGAATGAAAAATGAATGAGCGTTCTTGTTCTGGATATATCACTATCATTATTGACACAATAATCTGACTGATGAAAACAAAATGCTGCATAAATATATAAAGTAAAAATATTATCCCTCATATGACTGATGAACTGAGGGGGACTGAGATGTGGGGGCACGCCAGACAAATAGGATAGGTGGAGAGGGGGTAGAGGGTGGGAGGGTGGGACTGAAAATGCTTGAGGGAGGTTGCTGTCAGGGAGATATAACTTGAAAGTAATGAATAAACAATGTTATATATAATATAGTATCAATTGAAATATGAGTATTATTTTATAAACATAAATTTGAGACCAGCCTGGTCTACAAAGCGAGTCCTGGACAACCAAGGCCATCACAATGAGAAACCCTGTCTTAACCTGAAGTAATAAATAAATAAATTAAAAAAGAAAATAAATAGATAGATAATAGATGGATAGATATATAGATAATAGATAGATAGATGATCTATAGACAAATAGATTAGATAGATAGATAGATGATATATAGATTATAGATAGATAATAGATTGACAGATAGATGATAGATAGATAGATAGATGATTGATAGATAGATGATAGGTAGATAGATAGATAGATAGATGATAGACAGATACCTAGAGACATACATACTCTGGTTATTTTTAAAATGATATACTCATAAACAAATATATTTTTGTACATATTTTATTAACTTTGTTTGAACTGATATTGTACATATCAGTGGGTACTATGTGATACATCTGTGGGTGAACATTGCTTGAACAAACATATCTAGCTGCTCAGATGTGTATAAGTCATTTGTGACTAGAATATTCAAAACTGTTCCCTCTCTCTTTTGGGGGAATACAGGGCAGAATCATCATCCCTTTCTAAGCAGTAGCTTCCCAGAGTTCAGGTCCCTATCATAGCACTGAAGCACCCACAGATAATCACTCCTCCACTTCTGTTCTCTCATCAATCCCTAGTCACTATTAAGTTCTCAAGATATGAGCTAAAATCCTCTGCATTCCATGTATGAGATTATGTGGTGGTTAAGTTTCTGTGCATCCCATATTTCACTGAGGATCATTCAACAACCTCTAGTTTCAGTGAAGTGGCCACTAAAAATAGGATTTTCATGTCCTAAAGAAGTACTATTCCATTGTGTAAATGTATCATATTTTCTTTACCTATAAATAATCTGCTACACGCTGAGGTGGTTTCATTTCTAGTGCTGCCAGCAAAACAGGTTTGTGCTTGTTATTCTGACTCTGTCTTCCCTTGGACATACAGCCAAGAAGGGGATTTTCAGATCATAGTAAAATCAGTTACAAACCACTATTTTTTATGTTTATTTATTACTTCAAGTTACATCTCCATCACAGTCCCTACTCTCCACCCCTCCTGGGCCCACCCCTCCTGAGCCCACCCTCCCTCCTTCTCTCCCTTCTCTGAGAACTCACTTTTTTAATAATTAGGCCACAATTAGGAAAATTATGAGGTATAACATATATTTCCAATGTCCAGTCCATACATACTTGGCAACTGATATTAATATTCTATTATCTATCTATCTCCATGAGTTTAAAGTTCTATACCTAACTCATTTTCCATCATAACTTGCATTACCAACTTAAAAACATCTTCTTAGACCTAGAACATCCTTTTAACTCCTAAATAACTTAAAATTTAACTGTGAGACTGTAACTATCTAGTCTTCCACCACATCAGAGACCTGAGAAAGATAAATATATCTGCTTATACAGGACATGCAGAGTCAGCAGCTTCCAAAACTAAGAAATGACAGACAACTGGCTGCCTAGACAGTCTCCAATTTCTCTCCATACATTAGAGCATCTATCTTCAGCCTCTTGGACCAGTATCTCTGACAGACACTGACTGTAAAGTAGAAATTCTGAAGGATTTGCCTACTCTGTCTTGGCAGAGCTAGGCTGCCAACTTACCTACCTCCAAGTTTTGTCTTTTAAGGACAGAATGTTCTCTACAGTTGAAGCAAGGGATTTTTCTTGCCCAGTGACAGGCTTGCCACTAATGCAGCCATCTTCAAGTGAAGATACTTCAATGATTATCCTCTACTTATAGTAGATTAACGGGTGCTGTCAGGAATTGACATGTCTCAATATCAAAAAATCTTAAGGGATTCCTCACCAAATCACAAGGAAGTTTCCTCATCTGTGTTCATAGCAGCCTTATTTGTTATAGCTAGAAACTGGAAACAACCCAGATGTCCCTCAACCAAAGAATGGATTAAAAAACTGTGGTACATCTACACAATGGAAGACTACTCAGGTATCAGAAACAATAAAATCATGCAATTTGAAGCCAAGTGGATGGAACTAGAGAAGGTCATCCTGAGTGAGCTAACCCAGACTCAGAAGGATGCACATGGCATCTGTTCACTTATAATTGGATTTTAGCCATATACTACAGGATAACTATACTACAATCAATGCACCAAAGAGAACAGGAATACAGACTTTGTTTCCTGTTAATGAGACACTTTGCCCTAGTGGTGCTGCCTTGTAGGCCCCCAGTGTATGAAGAGGCTCTTTCCCCTCATATGACTGCTGAACTGGGGTGGAGAAGTGTTATGTAGGGACACACCACTCCAGAGGAGTAGGATGGAAGGGATAGGGGGCAGAGGGTGGGAGGGCGGGACTGGGGGGTGAGTGTGGAAAGAGGACACTGTGATGGAGATGTAGCCTGAAGTAATAAATAAACATTTAAAAAAATCTTAAGGGCAGCAAGATGGCGACAATAATCTCTGACACATTCTGATCATCAGGAAGATTGACTGGACCACTGCAGAAATATACTCGTGCTGAACAGAAGTTTATGAGGCACAAGCTATCTGGGTTTGCCCAGCATCACAAGGGAGAATAAAGAACTGGAAATATAGACACTGGAAGAACAGCGATGGCAGACACAGAACAGGAAGTGCTTCCCACCAGGATATAGTGCACTCCCTGCCACAGTGGAAGAGCCTGCAGATCAGATATTTTCTACTTTCAAACATCAGCTGGCAGTTTCTACCTCCAAACAGAGGCCATTCTCAATTTCCTGAGTCTGCCATGTCCCTGCAAGTGTTCTGAAACCCAGTAGAAGACCAGCAGAGCCACTACAGTAAGACTGAGGGCGACTCTCCCTGGGATTTGCATCATGGCAGCATCTAACTGACCCATAACTGGGGAATTGAGCTGGCAGAAGCTGAGCTTCCTGGAGGCTAAGTGCACTGTGGACAGGATATAGACTACATATTGGAACTCCCTGCCTGCCCCTCTGCCTGGCTCCTCTTACGGGCTCTCTCCACTGTGCACTAAGGTTACAGCATCTAGGTCTCATCCCAGAGCAGTGAATCAGTTCTGGACCATTGTGTGAAGTTGGAGAAACCAGGCTGCACTGGGTCACAGAGCTTCAATCTGAGAAGAACAGGCTGGTTCTGAGACTCATCTGAGAGGTGACTGGGAGGACCATGGCCACAGTCCTGACATCCTAGCTACAAGGAGACTGCTGGAAGCCCCTGCTGACCCAGGCAGGCTGCTCTGGAACACAACAATTCAGTCAGGGAAAAGGCGGTTGAGATTTGCTGAGTCCAAGAACTATAGACACCTTGTGAGCTCCATATTGGAACTCCCTGCCCATGCTCACTCTAGCAGGGCACTCAGTCTACAGCCTTGGCATCGAGATCTCCACCTGGAGCAGTGAAGCGGTCCTGGACTGTAGCATGCTGCCTGAGTGGGCAGACTCGCTGGATCACAGAACTTCTGACATAGAGGCACAGATTGATCCTGAAACCCCTTTGAGTGTAGCCTGGGAGGTCTATACCCACAGTCTTGACACCCTAGATACAGGGAATCAGTTAGAAGCCCTGCTGACCCAGACAGGCCGCTCTGGAACATAACGCCTCTGACAGGGAAAGGGCAACTGAGATCTCCCCTGAGTCCAAGTGCTATAGACACCTTGTGAGCCCCATATTGGAACTCCTTGCCTGCACCCACTTTGGAAGAGCTATCAGTCTACTGCCTCAGTCTACAGCATCTAGATCTCAGTCTGAAGCTGTAAGCAGTTCTGGACTATTGCGTCCTACCCAAGCAAGTTGGCTGCACTGGACCACAGAGATTCTGACAGAGAGGCACAGGTATCCTTAGACCCCACCAGAGAGTAACTTGGGAGGACCACAACCACCGTCCTGACACCCTAGCTACAGGGAAACTTGCATAAGTCCTGCCGGTTCAGGGAGGCTAGACTGGAGCACAGTGATTATGGCTGGGAAAAGGCAGCTGATCTTCCCCGAATGGATGGACAGGGTGTGAATTCTACAGCACAACTCTCTGATGGCACCTGCCTTTCCCCTCAGCTGAATACCCAGGTTACAACACAGAGAGCTACAACTCTGGAGCAATGAAACAACCCTGGACCATTGCTCACTGCCTGGGATACGTGGGCTGTACCGGATCACAGTGTTTCTGGCTATAAGGTGCATGCTGAACCTGAGAACCCCCTGAAAGAAGCTTAGGGGGACCATAATTATGGTCCTGACACATAAGCTGTAGGGGAACTGCAGCTCTGGCCTACATCCTGTGGCCTGCAAACCCCCATGACTTCACTAAGAAGACCAGCTGGATCTCAGGAACCTGAAGGTGGAAATAACATATCCCATTCCAACCTCTGACATGAGTTCCCAATTGGGACACACAGGAAGGGGTGAGTTCTGGGAGGCACCCTGAGAGCCATCCCCCACACAAAGCCCCATCCAGCCTATGGAGAGCTACAGATCACCAAGTTATATGACCTCTACAGGAAAGCTCCCTCTTTGGCACCAAGTCCTGAAGGCACCAGGAACAAACAGATAAGAACAACCAGATGGCTAAAGGCCACACCTACATCAAAATAACAGGAAATAACAACTTATGGTCATTATTAAACCTCAACATCAATGGACTCAACTCCCCAATAAAAAAAACACAGTCTAACAGAATGAATGGATCCATAAACAAGACCGATCATTTTGCTGCATACAAGAAACACATCTCACTAACAAAGATAGATGCTATCTCAGAGTAAAGGGCTAGAAAGGGTTTTCCAAGCAAATGGTCCCAAGAAGGAAGCTAGAATAGCTATCATAATATCAAATAAAATAGACTTTCAATTGAACTGAATCAAAAAAGATAGGTAAGCGCACTACATACTCTTTAAAGGAAAAATTCATCAAGATGACATCTCAATACTGAATATCTATACCCCAAATATAAGAGCACCCACATTTGTAAAAGAAACTCTTCTAAAGTTTAAACCACACATCGATCCCCACACATTAGTAGTGGGAAACTTCAACACGCCACTCACAAAAATGGACAGGTCATCGAGACAGAAACCAAACAGAGAAATAATGAGACTAACAGAGGTCATGAACCAAATGGACCTAACAGATATCTACAGAATGTTTCACCCAAACACAAAAGAATACACCTTCTTTTCAGCACCTCATGGAACCTTCTCAAAAACTGACCATATAGTCAGGACACAATGCAAGCCTCAACAGGTACAAGAAAATTGAAATAACCCCTGTATCTTTTCAGACCACCAAGGATTAAAGCTGAACTTCAACAATAACAGAAATAACAAAAAACCTATACATTCATGGAAACTGAACAACTCTTCAATGACCACTGGGTCAGATAACAAAGAAGGAAATCAAAGACTTTTTAAAATCCAAAAATATGAAGGCACAACACACCCAAACCTATGGGACACAATGAAAACAGTGCTATGAGGAAAGTTTATAGCACTCAGTGCTTTCAAAAACAAAATTGTGACAGGTCATATTAGCAACTTGACAGCAGAACTGGAATAGCTAGAAAAAAAAAGAAACAAGCAAACACTCTCAAGAGGAGAAGAAGGCAGCATATCATCAAATTTAGGGCTGAAATCAACAACTTAGAAACAAAAAGAACAATTCAATGAAACCAAGAGTTGGATCTTTGAGAAAATCAACAAAATAGATAAACCCTTAGCCAAACTAACTAAAAGGCAGAGGGAAAATATCCAAATCAATAAAATCAAAAATGAAAAGGGAGAGATAACAACAGATATCAATGAAATCCAGAGAATCTTTAGGTCTTACTACAAAAATCTGTACTCTACAAAATTTGAAAACCTAAGCATAATGTACAGTTGTCTTGATAGATTCCACCTACCAAAGTTAAATGAATATCAGGTTAACAAATTAAACAGTCCTACAACCCCTAAGGAAATAGAAAAACTCATTAAAAGTATCCCAAACAAACAAAAAACAAAACAAAAACCCAGGGCCAGATGGTTTCAGCACAAAATTCTACCAGACCTTCAAAGAAGAGCTAACACCAACTATTCAAACTCTTCCACAAAATACAAACTGAAGGAACACTGCTAACCTCATTCTACAAGGCCACAGTCACCCTGATACCTAAAACACACAAAGACCCAACAAAGAAAGAGAACATTAGATCAATTTCCCTCATGAACACAGACAGAAAGATACTTAATAAATTACTTGCAAATGGAATCCAAGAACACCTCAAAAGTATCATACACTATGAACGAGTAGGCTTCATCCTAAGAATGCAGGGGTGATTCAACATGAAAAACCATCACCATATAAACAGGCTGAAAGAAAAAAAAAAAACACATGATCATCTCACTAGATCCCGAAAAAGCTATGACAAAATCCAGTACACCTTCATGTTAAAAGTCCGGGAGAGAGCTGGCATACAAGGACCGTACCTAGAAAAATAATGAAGGCAATATACAGCAAGCCAGTAGCTAACATCAAATTAAGTGGAGAGAAACTTAAAGCATTTCCTCTAAAATTAGGGACAAGGTAAGGATGCCCACTCTCCCCATATCTCTTCATTATAGTACTTGAAATTCTAGCTAGAGCAATAAGATAACTAAAGGAGATCAAGGGGATATAAATGGAAAGGAAGAAGTGAAAATCAGAAGCTCTTCTTTATACAAAAGATAAATGGACTGAGAAAGAAATTAGGGAAACAACACACTTCACAATACCCATAAACAATATAAAATACCTTAGGGTAACTCTAACTAAGCAAGTGAAAGACCTGAATGACAAGAAGTTTAAGTCCTTAAACAAAGAAATTGAAGAGGACATCAGAAGATGGAAGGATCTCACATGCTCATGGATAGGTAGGATCGACATAATAAAAATGGTCATGCTACCAAAAGCAATACACAGATTCAATGCAATTCCTATCAAAATACCAATGCAATTCTTTACAAACCTTTAAAGAACAATTCTCAACTTCATATGGAATATAAACAAAAGACCCAGAATAGCTAAATCAATCCTGTACAAAAAAAAAAAAAAAAAAAAAAAAAAAAATCTGGAGATATCAGCATCCCTGATTTCAAGCTGTACTACAGAGCAAGAGTAATAAAAACAGCTGGTATAGAAACAGACCAGTGGATCAAAGTAATGGAATTGCAGACACAGACATAAACCCACACACCTATGGTCACTTAAATTTTGACAAAGAAACCAAAACTATACAGTGGAAAAGGGACAGCATCTTCAACAAATGGTACTGGTCTAACTGGATATCAACATGTAAAAGAGTGCAAATTGACCCATACTTATCACTTGGCACAAAACCTAAGTCATAGTGGATCAAAGACCTTAACATAAAACCAGATACACTAAACCTAATAGAATAGAAAGTGGGGGAAAACCTCAAACCCATTGGCACAGGAGACAACTTCCTGAACAGAACAACAATAGCTCAGGTTCTAAGACCAAAAATGAAAAAATGGAACCTCATGAAACTGAAAAGGTTCTGTAAGGCAAAGGAAACTGTCATTTGAACAAAACATCTACCTACAGACTGGGAAAAGATCTTTGCCAACCCCACATCTGACAGAGAGCTAATATCCACAATTTACAAAGAACTCAAGAAATTAAATGTCAAGAAAAAAATAATCCAATTTAAAAATGGGGAAGAGAGCTAAACCAAGAATTCACAAAGGAGGAATTTCTAACGGCCATGAGACACTTGAAGAAATGCTCAACATCCTTAATCACCACAGAAATGCAACTCAAGGCAACTCTGAGATTCCATCTCACACCTGTCAGAATGGCTAAGACCAAAAACTCAAATGACAGCACTTGCTGGCTAGGTTGTGGAGAAAGGGGAACACTCCTCCTTTGCTGGTGGGAGTACAAACTTGTACAACCACTATGGAAATCAGTCTGTTGATATCTTAGAAAACTTGGAATAGCTCTATTCAATATCCAGCCATATATAATTCAATGTATTCTGGGTATACATCCAAACAATTCCTCACCAAACCACAAGGACATCTCTTCATCTATGTTCATAGCAGCTTTATTTGTAATAGCTAGAAACTGGAAACAACCCAGATGTCCCTCAACCTAGGAATGGATAAAAAAACAAAACTGTGGTACATCTACACAATGGAATACTACTACTCAGCTATCAGAAACAATGAAATCATGCAATTTGAGGTCAAATGGATGGAACTAGAAAAGCTCATCTTGAGTGAGCTAACCCACACTCAGAAAGATGCACATGACATCTACTCACTTATTATTGGATTATAGCCATGTAGTACTGGATAACTATACTACAACCAACACACCAAAAGGAAGAGGAACATAGACCTTGCTACCTGTTAGTGGAATACTTTACCCTAATGGAGTTGCCATATTGGCCCTCAGTGTATGAGGAAGCACTTAGCCCTCATATGACTGATGAACTGAGGGGGGCTGATATGTAGGACACCCCTCTCTGGAGAAGTAGAATAGGTGGGAGAGGGTGGGAGGGTGAAATTGGGAGGGGTGGAGAGAGTGGACTGTGATGGAGATGAAACTTGAAGTAATAAATAAACATAAAAAAAGGAAAAATTATCTTAAGAAACCTTCTTTGAATGCCAAATTCTATGGATCTCTTGAGGTTTAAACCACTCTTAAGGCCTGGTCAAATGCCCAGCAGTAGATGGTCTTTATTTTATTATTTATTTATTTATCTATTTATCGATCTATCTATCTATTTATTTATTCAAGTTACATCTCAATCACAATCCCCTCCCTTCTCCTCCCTCTGGTCCCACACTCCCATCCTCTAACCCCTCAATCCCCCCATCCACTTCTTTTGGGGGGGGAGTTAAGGTATATCTTTTTCCTCCCAAGAGCTCCCCCTTTCATTCAAACAAATGACTCTTTCTCTTATAACAATGAATACAAAGTTGCTAAGAGACAAACAACATTGCTTATCCAAATATATGGAGAAAGATAGGTGGTATTCAAAACCTCAAAAGATCTGCAGAACATGGCATTCAAAGATGTTTTCTTAACTTAAGATTTTTTGATATTGAGACGTGTCAGCTCCTGAAAACACCCCCTATTCTACTCCAAGAAGATGATGAGCGTCGAAGAATCTCCAATTAGAGATGGTTGAATTAGTGGCAAGCCTGTTAATTTGCAAGAAAAATCCCTTGCTTCAACTGGACATAATGCTGTCCAAAAAGGACAAAACTTGGAAGCAGGTAAGTCGACAGCATAGCTCTGCCAAGACAGGGTAGGCAAGTCCTTCATAATTCCTGCTTTACAATCAATGTCTGTCAGAGAAATGGGGCCCAACAGCTGAAGATTTATGCTGTAATGTACGGAGAGAAAGTGGGAACTGTCCAGGCAGCCGCGGGTATGTCATTTCTTAGTTTTAGAAGCTGCTGGCCTGCACTTCCTGTACAATCAGATATATTTATCCTGCTCAGGTCTCTCCTTTTATTTTTTTAACCTTCTAGATCCTTTGGATATATATTATGGTTTCTTTTTGTACTCTATGGGATTTCTTTGTGTATGAATGAGTGTGTCTCTGCATCTTTATGTGTTTCTTCAGCTTTTTCATTGGCTTTTTTCTTCTGTTTGTTTTGTCTTACTCAGACTTGTCTATTTCTATTTTATATTATTTTAATATTTTAGAAGCCTGTTAGTATCATAATAGAAAGAAAGAAAGAAAGAAAGAAAGAAAGAAAGAAAGAAAGAAAGAAAGAAAGAAAGAAAAAGGGAGTGGGTTTATGTGGGTGGACAAGTGGGGAAATGCTGAGAAGAGCTGGGAGGCAGGAAACCATAATCAGGTTACAATGTATTTTCAAAAACATTAACAAATCTTACTTTTCTTTTAAATAATTTGTTTTATTCATTTAGATTTCTCCCAATGATATCAATATTTTCCCCATTCTCACCAACATTTATCTTTTGTCTTTTAATATGATACCTCATGTGAATATCATATTTCTGGAAACACAATATTATTTTGCCAACTAAAGAAAATTGCCTTAGGGCAAAGTTTTCAAAAAGTATTGTGGTTCAAATACAAGTACATTGATCACAACTTCTAAAACCTCGTTCAATAGCAAGTTAAGAAAACCTTGTAAATAGATACTTATTTATCAGCTGTTTAGCCTGACACTCCAAATTTATGTAGCTGCATTTCTATGAAAAGTTCTTGACATTCGTTGCTATATGTTTTGTTATCAATCTCTTTCTGGCAACAACTGTGAGTTGCATAGCCATAACTATCTAGCACAGTGATTTTTACTTTTTACCTATTCTCTTCTATGATCAAAAAATAGCTCTTCATCATCTGCTTGATGCTGATGTTCCCAGATTTCAGAACTCACCATTTGACACCACTGCTTAAACTGCTCTTAGAATATTTTATTTGCTACTTACTGCAAACCAAACATCCCCCCTCAGTCTTCAATTTATAACTTCCTAGAAGGATCCTGTATTCATTGCGTGTTTTTCCAAATATGAAGGTAAAAATAATTTAACAGTTAATATGAATAGATAAACTTTACAGGGATAGAATTGAAAGGCAGACATTTTGGCGTTTTATTAATAAATGACTAACTGAATTCATTATGAAGATGCTGTCTTCTTTGGTCTCTGGTTACACATACAAATTACATGTACTGATTAGCAAATAACTAATTGGTAAGAAACTTAATTTATATTCTGTCTTCAGACATGGAGGTAATTCTAAGCTTTGGAAAGTTCTTTTTTTTTTTTTTTTTTTTTGCCCCAGAGGGGCTGTGAATCATGACACGACATATTAACACCACGACTGACAGAGAGTAAGCTACGAGCACGTAATTTGGACTCAACTTTTAAAGGCTGGAATACAGACTGACATTCACCATTGTTTAGTGAGCCATAGAATCCCACTAGAACTGTCTCATACCAAGGATCGAATGAGCTTCCTCCTTATCTATTCGCCAGACATTTTCACTTTCTTTTTCTGAAAGGCATAATCACTAAGCACAACCACATGACTACAGAGCACCAGGGAACAATGGATCTTCCGTATGCTTGAGTCTGCCCCGCGCAGATTCTCTAGTGCCTGATTTTACTCTGCTTTTAAGGAGTTCTTTGCATTCTTCTGCAAAATTCCCAAGTTGCCAGATGGTTGAGTGTCAGCACTGAGGGAAGAGCCACATGGAGTGCAATCCCTCAAGACTAAACCAACTAATTGGGCATTTCAACATTTACAACCAAAGATTTCAAGAGGAACAGTTAGGCAGTCTCACAGGAAAGCAGCATCTCTGGCAGGTGTCCCCAGTCAATGCTGCACTGGAATCCTACACACAGTCCGCACCACTATGGGGTTTGGCAGGGCCTCACTTGGTGGTCTCTGATAACCCTCTGGGTCTGGGGTTGCAGGCAGAGATGGTGCCCAGGACAAGGGAGGGAGGGCCAAGGGGCTGGTGCAGGGTTTGCCTGAGGGCCCAGCAGGCAAGGGGTTGGGGGAGGAGCCTCACCTGGTAGTTCCAGACTGACAGCTGGGTCTGGGATTGCAGGTAATGATGGTTCCCAGGAGACAGGGCAAGGAGGACCAGGGGCAGACCGCACAGCTGTAAGGTTTTATTGTTGAGAATTTTGTACTGGTGCCACTGAGAGCAGAACACTCTGGACTAACATCCTTCTAAATTAACAGAACTGATTGGACATTTCAACCTAAAGAAACTGACTTTATAACCAAGGAACTAGGAGGGAATAGAACAGAATTTCATGATGCATTCTTTTTTTCAAATCCACTCCTACTCTCCACGTTTACTACTTCTTAACATCATGTACTCTTTTTTAAGTTCATTTAGCCTTCGTCAGTGTAAGAGGATTTCGTGAATATGGGCATCCTTTTCAGGGCCACATGTCTGAAGAAAATCTGACTCCCCTTTCCAAATTGCCAATAACTCCTCAACGATGGGTAGGACCAGATGAACCTCTGCCCTATCTGGTAACTGGCTTGATCTTGTACAGGACTTATACATGCAACTCTAATTGTTGTGAGTTCATGTGTGCAGTGGTGCTGTCATATCTGACTATTGTTTTGGTACAAACATGCATTACCTCTGGGTCTTAGAATTATTTTACCCCCTCTTCCACAATGATACCAAGCCTTGGATGTAGCTGGCCCATTTAGAACTAAGCAATATATGGTCTCTTATTCTGTACATAATGACCAGCTGTGGGTCTTTATATAAATCACCCTCCTCTATAGAAAAAAAAAACTATATTGAGAGATGCAGTAGACTATAGTTGAAAATAAAAGCATGCATGTGCAATGTATGACTATTACCATCTAGCAGACACCATCATGTTCTCCCCTGGGCCTATAAGCTAGCCTGCTATGTGTTTCAGGAACATTTAACGGCACCAGGCATAATTCAATCTCGTTAGGGTGTGTCTTAGATCAGGAAGTGGTTGTTTATTCCAAATACATTTATGCACCTATTGCAACAGTAGACATATCTTGCCAGTCCAGTCAATATTGTAATTCACAGGATCACAACTGAGTAAGCTTGTTTATTTTTCTGCCTTGGTAGCACACAAAGCATTTTCTAGTAACCAAGCTTCTAGGAATGAAGTTTCCAAGTAGGTACTAGTTTGATTTTTCCATGTTCTCTCACTTTAGTATGTAATGTATCCGACAACGGTTAGTTACCATCAAATCCAGGAGGGTAACCAAGAGCAATGATGACATCCTGTAACTGAGTCAAATCAACGTCAATCCTTATTGCTATTTATTTGGCTAGGGGTTACTTGAGAAATATTTTATTTCATTTTATTTTGGAGTTTTGAGTAGGTATCCATATTAGCTTTCCTGATGCTATATTTATGTAACTAGTCAGGGTGGTTAATATATATGCACAGATACTGTATCTATTCTCCATCGCTAAATTACTGTCAACTATAGTTTCTTTCAAACAGCAAGGAGCTACGAAGTTTTCCTAACTGTAATCTCTACAAGAAAAATTGTATATGATGATACTTTTCTTGAATAAAACCATGATTTTGATAGGAAACACCGCTAATAGGATTAGAGGCTGAAGTTCAGGTTGTCTTCTGTGAAGTGAGAAGCTGACTCATGCTGGGAGAATTGGCATGCAAACGAATGGACCACATTCATTAAATATTTAACTATAATCTTTCATGAATGCTAACCCAAAGGGTTGAACAATTTTTAAACCCTTCCTTTCTGTATTACATTGTCCAAAGAAGCTTCAAATTTAGCTAACCTTCAATATTCCTTTATTTTATTTTTCTTATAATATGACTAATAAGTTAATTGTTTTTCCAAATGCAAAACAATGAAACCAGCTCTGTGATATCTGACATTTTGAATTTTTACATTTTTTCTTCAAAATGATCCCTGGATTTTAAAAATTCATTTATATATAGATTTATAAAACTGATGAGCAAATAATTATCTTAAAATTAAGGTCACAAAGGAAAACATACTGTGAAGCTTAGGAGTGAAGTGATTTCATGAGCAGAAGAGACAAACCAGTCTTTTTCCTCTTATTTTGTAGTTTTGTAAATACAATAGCCTTAATATGTTAAATTAGTAGTAACAATTATTTAACTCATTCATTGGATGAAAAATTCAGCAGTAACAAATTCATACTGTACTGTCACTGGCTTTATATTTTGTCAGCTGCATTTAAAGTGGTGGAATAGCACAATATACCAACTATTATTACAGTATATCTGGTTTGTGCTGAAGTGGCCATATTTCAAGATAATAAAACCATTCCACATGCAGTGAAGGTAGTCTCTCATGGACCTTGAGTTGAAATAACATGTGGCTCCTCGTTGGCCAGGGGTACTGGCTTTAAAGAATGACCAATGTGTACAATGAGTTAGTCCTTGAAACTGAGGCCTTGCAAGACCAGGTATATTCTGCCACATTTGTAGGTAAAAAAGCTAGATCAACGAATAACACCTTTGTTAGCCATAGTATAAAGTGGAATAGCATGGTGATGAAGTCCCTCAGGGTAATAATTATGGATTATGGATTTTTTCTGTTGTTAAAAATGAGTGACATTATCTCAACAATAAGTTTTATTTACATACATGTTTAACTTTGGAATAAAATAACATTTTACTAAAAAATTTTGATTCATATAATGTGAGGTTTTTGTGAATTTTAACCAGTTTTAATAATGCAAAATCATAGATTTTTTTTTCCTTCTTAAATTTCTCCAGAAGCCTACTGATTCCCTTTGTTCTTCAGCTGCAAATCTTCCAGACACAGTTCCCTATTCACATCTTTTTCTCTTGGGTCTGGCTACATTATTTATTTGTTTAACAAGTCATTGTTTGAATGCCATGAGACATACTTTCTCATATTCTTTCTGGTGATCATATCTAGTCAAAACTCTTCAGCCCTAGTCACCCAATTAGCTTCTCAGTTTTACTTCCTTGTTCCCAAGAGGCTGTCATAAACTGAACTGAATAGTGAGAGAACCCCAAATTCAGGAAATGAAAACTAATCCTGTGTTCTTCTAAGCCAGTGTCAGGATGACAACTCCTTTCTCACAAGTCTGCTCTTCCCATTATTCACTTCTCAGATGGCTCATTACTTCTCTATATTGCAATTTTCACTTTCAAAGAACACACAAAGCATTCCTAAACTCTACTTTTACCTATAAAGTTCTTCATTATGGCCCTCCAAAATCTTGTCTTCTACACAAAACACATGTACTCTTACCTGAGAACCTCTGTTTTCCACAAATCCACAGCATTATTCATCTATCCCATTCACTTGAAATTCCTTCACGAATGAATTTAATTTTTAATATTTTACCTATCCTTTATCATCAGATTAAGTATATTTTTCTTCTTGAGCCCTAAACACATCCCTGGCAAAGAAACAAAACTTCCTGTAAGAGTCAAAAATCTTTCTCTTCATTTACATGGTTGATTATCTATTAATTTAAGTAGCTAATTGTTGGTCTTATAACCTCCTATGCTAGATTATAAAATGTTTGAATTTATGTGTAAATTCATGCTATAATGTAAAACTCTGGTAAAGAGCAGAGCATCTTGCAAACACTCAAATATTTATTTGTTGAGCAAATGAATAATGCAACACTACATAAAAACTGGAGACAGCATCAAGAGCTTCACAAATGCATTAACCATCAAAGAAATGGATGCTTCCAAACTCAGACACTCTTGAATATATTTGTAAGCTATATAAGTTTGAAACCATTTGTAAAATATATTAGCAGACCATATCATTAAAATATTTCATTAGTCCAGACACAGAGGGAACCTCATCAAGTAGAGCTTTCTCATTTCTTTCTCTTTTAACTGTTCAACATCCAACTTACCTCTATCAGATGTTGCTTTTCCAAAAAAAAAAAAATCTAAATACCTCTCATTCAATTTTAACAATGAAGACATAGCAGCCAGATACTGGGATGAAAGCCTGCTAGCTCAGAGAGCCAGAGAAAGCACCCAGCTGATCTATTATAGTAAAGTCTCAGAAGCAAAAGCCTTCCTACTCAGTTCACATCCCAGAAGGAAAAAGCTTGTAGCTCACCAAGCTGACTTTCTTTATTCTGCTGAAAACCCTAGAAGAAGAAGCCCAGAAGACCCTAGGGGAAGAAGCCTAGAAGGAAGAAAAAAACTTTGAAGGAAAAAAGAAGTTCTGAAGGAGAAAACCTTCCAAATCCTTCTCTACACTGTCTTAAATATCCTCCAGTTCAATGTCCCTCCGTTCTGTTTAATCCCTGTCAGCTGGTTTCTTGTTCTGCCTCTTGACCTAGGGTTAACTTTATTTCATACTGTGTACAGAAAGCTCTTGGATTAAAAGTGCTTGCTAGGGCTGAGTCATACCATAACCACCTGCTTACAATAAACAGAAAATTCTGGCATTAAAGGTTTGTGCTAGGGCATATCTGTACCACAAATACTTGTTTAGAGTCAACAGAAAGCTCTAGGAATAGGGCTAAGTCATGCACAAAAGAAACAGATTCTTCCATTCACAATCTCAGGGTTCCCAATGTGATCAAATACTCTGTAACAATCAGTAACCTGCATCAATCATATTGGTGGATGATGCCTGGGGGTCCTGTTATCTCTCCTCTAGGCATCTCAAAAATCTACTTGCTTTGACCAGGGTCATGAGCTGACCAGAGTGCAAGTTCTCCAGGTGATACACAAGAAATGAAACCAATCCTTGGTCAAAGGACCAAAATTTTCACTTTTGTTCCACCCGTTGAACCTGGAACCCTTCCCAGGTACCCAGCATATACAGCAAGAGAACTAATTCCCTCAGATAACTTAAGTCCACTCTGTAATGACCCTCCAAAGCTTCCCCAGCTTGGGACTCAAGCTACTTGAGTACTGCTGGCAAGATACCAGCTCTCCTGAGCTCTGTCCCACTAGGATTCTCTTAAACCACTTGGCTTGTCATCCTGCCTCTGAGTACCATTATGACTAAAATCTTCTGTGAAAATGCATAGCAAATCACCTAATTCCAGAGTCACAGGTCCTGTAGCAAGAACTTATGAAAAACCAAAACAATGTGTGTGACAGTTAAAGTTGATCATTAACATGGCTAGATCTGGAATCTACTGTAATTCCACAGGACAATCCTACAGAAGAATTTATTGACCAGATTATTTGAAATACCCACCGTAAAAGTGGGAAGCATCTAGTTGTAGAGGGTCAGATAAAGGGGCATGGAAGACAGAAACTTTTGCTTTTTGCCTGCTTAACTTCATTCTTACAGGTAAGTTCATCTATTCTGCTGTTGCTGTATTCCTATACTCATATAACAAATAATCAGCTGCATTGGGCTTTCAGCATAGACTGAAGAACAGCAACTCTCCTTAAATCCAGTCTGTCAGGACAGATTGGGATGATCACCAAAAAAGGCAATGACAAAAAATATTAGAAAGGATGGATCTCTTGTTCGCTGTTAGAGAGCAAACAGGTACATACAATCACTGTAGAAATCATTGCAGCATTTCCTCAGAAAGCTAGAAATAGAACTTCCACAAGCTATTCTGCACTCCATTTCTAGGCATATATCCAAAGAATTTATATCCTATTACTGTGATACTTGCTTCTCTATGTTCATTGCTGGTCTATTTGTGGTAGTTGAGAAGTGAAGTGAGTCTCAATGTGTATCAACTGATGAATGGACAAAGAAAATGTGGTACATACAAACAACATATTTTATTTGTGTGTAAGGAAATTTGAAATTATGAAATCTGTGGGTAAATAGATGAAACTGAAAAAAGTTTTATTGAGTGAAATAACCCACGAAAAGAAAAACAATTACCATATTATTTCTCCCATGTGAATCCCAGCATCAAATCTCTAATTTTGTTTGTTTACTGGGAATTATCTGTAGAAGTTAAGAAACTAGTAAAATGTCATGTCATTGGGAAGGGAATGTTCTGGGGCAGAGGAAAATAGTTGAATGTAGGTACAATGTAAGTAGATAACAGGAATCTGTATGGGTAAAGTTTAACTAAAGAGGGGTAGGGTTGGGAAAAGCAAGGTGTAAGGAAAGCAGGTTAACCAAAGTGAAAGAGACATGAAAATAAATATGGAAGCCTACCATGTAACAAAAGTTAAAAAAAAAATATGTTGTTGATGTGGAAAAGCTGCTCTTTGGAGCAGGAGGGATAATGGCTCAGAGGTTAAGAACAACCACTGCTTTCCAAGAGGATGCAGATTCAATTACAGCATCTACATGGAGGCTTAGAACTCCTATAATGATAGTCCCGGGGGATCTGATGGCTTCTTCTGGCCTCCTTTGTCTCTGTATGTACATGGTACACAAGCATATATGCAGGCAAAATATCCATACACATACAAATAATGATTGAAAAAATATGAGATGATCCTAGAAGCCATGTGTTATTAAGCAATCAAACAAGAAAATCAGACAGAGATGAGATAAAACACCTCAGAGTTGTTGGTTAGAGAGGTCCTTAAAGCAATAGAGACTTTTGCCATTCTTCTTGGTTGTTCAGCAATGCTAGATGATAAGGTCCTACTGTGAAAACATTACATTTTGATGAAATGATATAGAAAAATCAACCCGGAATGTAACTGGACTTTTCCTCCTTGTAGAATGATTGCAGGGAAATGTTTCACTGGTCTTCTCAGCTGGGAACCTTATGAACTACAAGGCCCACCTGTCAAATAAGATGCACCTAATTATGCAATAGTAGCACTACTGTCAT
Source organism: Lophiomys imhausi (assembly GCA_907164525.1). NCBI lineage: Eukaryota > Metazoa > Chordata > Mammalia > Rodentia > Muridae > Lophiomys > Lophiomys imhausi. Next base: position 3,427,321 of record CAJQZJ010034157.1, on the reverse strand, counting down.
GGGGGTAGCTAACTGCCTCTTGATTGGATTTTATTCCTGTCCCACAGAAGGAAATCTCTTCAAGGTACTGTAAACATGGTTAAAAATTCATTCTGGGGGAATATTAAGTAATGCTGTTAAGTTAAATTAGCAAACAGTAGCCTGCCTTCTAAATGTTTATTTTTATACTCATACAAATGCTACTCTTAGCCTTAATTAGAGTTTTCCTTCCAAGTAAATGGTAGTAGAAGCAGAGACCTGTGACTGTACACAATACTGAGAAAAAGCTCTGGACAAATGGTGAACCATAAACAAAACGTATATATAGCGTCCTCTCCTCTAAGGCTCAGTGAACATTGCAGAGTAACTCAAGTAGAAAGAGTCCAAGAGACAGAAGATAGGGAGAAGAGCAAGACAAAAGAAGACATTGTCAGCTGTAGATACTTACACTGAATCTGCACAAGAATGGGACAGGCAATAGCGAGACATTCCTGGAACTGAGCTTGGAGAATGGCCTGCTGGGCTAATTACTAATCATAGGTTTAGGAACAGAAGGAATCATTTCTTTCAGTTTTTTTTGTTTTGTTTCTTTTACTCAGTGATGACCACACCAGGCTTCAACTGATAAGTTCAATTTAGTGCTCAACTATGGCCCTTGTTAATGGGTCACAAAACAAAACCAAAAGTCAAGAATCTGGGAAATGGACTGGTAGTTACTGGTAAGGGGTTGTGGAGAGGAATGGAAAGAAGATAAGAGAGTAAGGGGAAAGAGTATTTAGACTACATTATATGCATATTGAAATTGATAAAGATTAATATTAATAAATAAAATAATAATTCATTTTCATACAAACAATCCAAACGATAGAAATTAATGTAAAATTCTGCATAATTCCTATAATGAACGCACATGGAAGCTTAGATTTCTGTCTAATTTTGTCTTTGTCTCTTCAACTGTCAATATTTTTAAACACACTATTCTGTGCACTATTTTTCCTATTTTAGTATACTAGTTACTGTCTTGAGATTATCATTTCCTTAATAATTGTACCCTATCTCATCTATATACAACCTACACATCAATGGACATAGACAATTTATTTTCCACTTTGAGGTTACATAAAATTGCTTCAACGAATGAGTTTTGTACATAAATATTTGCACATGCATATAGTGAAAATAAATATTAACTCTTTAATTAGTAGATAAATTGTTGGTATTTGTTTTTATGGCAATCCTTATTTCCTCCTTTGTAGGTACTATGTTAGTTTTTTAATTACTGCATCTTAAAATATCACCCACTTTCAAGCTAAAATAAATTACCTAAGTTGTCATGCCTAAGTGATCATCAAATTACTCAGGGTATTGGAAGAATTTTAGTGCCTAAGCACTGAGGTCCTCAATTTTTTGCAGATTGTTGGCTGACATCCACCTCAGCTCCCAGAGGCTAATGTCAAGTCTTTGCAAGGTTGCCCTAGGACAAAGACACCAGTGTCAAAAAATTCTGCAAGTAATAGAATCTCTGAACAAAAGGAGAGATGTCATTTATATAATAGGGACATCCACATCTCTCAAATATGTACTGTAGCCACTTTTGTTGTATTCTCCTGGTTAGAATAAAGCTGCAGGTTGCACTATAGAATTATTCTAGGACCTGACTGCCTGGAAGAAAAGACCATTAAACTCACCTCAGAGGACCAGCCCAGGTGTCATGGCCTGGAATTCTACCACGTATGTACAAAGCTTGACACTGAAACCCTCACTGTGAGAGCATCAGGGTTCATGCTGCCACTCTATAAGCCAAGGATAGACACAATCTCATGCTTCCATTTGTCATAAAATATAACACTTTTTTGTATATTTAAATAGAGTGAGAATGGAGAGATAACTCAGCACTTAGGAGTGCTAACTGCTCTTCAAGGCACACTAGTTAAATTCCCAACCCAGGCCTCTCACAGCAACCTGTAACTCCTGCTCCAAGGGATCTGATTCCTATTTCTGGCCTCTGTCACCACACATGTACAACATAGACACACATACAAATATTTTTTAATTAAGCAAATATGGTCCTCTTTGTGGATCATCTATTCTCAGAAGCATACTTTGTGTGCATCTGACTCATTTACATGTCACTTGCATTAATTTGAGGAAATCTTAAAATGATTTAAGTTTTCAACTTAAAAACATCTTCTTAGACCTAGAACATCCTTTTACTTCCTAAAGAACTTAAAATTTAGCTGTGAGACTATAACTATCCAGTCTTCAAACTATCTATCCAGTCTTCAACCAGTCTTACAGTTAAATTTTAAGTTGTTTAGGAATTAAAAGGATGTTCTAGGTCTAAGAAGATGTTTTTTAAGTTGGTAATGCAAGTTAGGATGGAAACTGAATTATGTATATAACTTTGAACTCATGGAGATAGACAGATAATAGAATATTAATATCAGTTGCCAAATATGTATGGACTGGACATTGATAATGCATGTTATACCTTATAATTTTCATAATTATGGCCTAATTATAAAAAAAAATATGAGTTCTGGGAGAAGGGGGAGAGGGTGTGAGGGTGGGCCCGGGAGGGGTGGAGGGAGAGGACTGTGATAGAGTAACTTGAAGTAAAAGACATTTTTTAAAAGTGATTCAAGTCACTTATCTCCAATGATGTCAAAAAATTAATTTTTATTTTATCAACTCGTTTTAGATTTTCAAATTTTTCTTTTCAGAAATATCTTTTCAGACTTTTTTTAATTTATTGCCTTTTTTGTATAGCTGAGAAAATTACAGTTTGAGCTCTAGCTCTCTTACATAAAACTAAATTCCAGATAAAACTTTATATTTATATTAAACAAATCATTTTGAGCATACTACAAGGTAAAAATCATAACTTAGAATGTACACGGAAGAGTTTCTAAGTAAGAGGTCTGTGTTGAGTGTAGCACAGACTGAACTCAAGTAGCCAGTGGTTACTAACCACTGTCAAGAGGGAATCTTCATTCAGATCAATCATTACTCGAGATTCATTTTCCTGGACAAGAAAAATATTTGCTGTTTCCAGTCTTCCAACCCAAGTAGAGATAAAGGAGTCTAAATTCAAACTCAAGTGTTGAATATTTTTTCCTTTGTACTGTTTCTAAATAGTTTAATACATAATATAGTCTTTGTATCCTACTTTTATTCCTTTATTTCCCTCAGTATTTTCACTCTCTAAGACATTGTGTATCTAATTTCTTTCTAGTCTCTGCCTCCCAGTAACAGTGAGGTTCCATGGCAGCTAGGATGTTGTTTGCTGGAATTCACACTGATTCTCTGTTCTCGCTGCATTGAACACAGTACCGAGGACGCAGCAAAGTTTGTGACCAGTTCAGTGAGCCAAAAATACACACTTTTTCCACAGTGGAACATAGAATATAAACGTCTGTCAAGAAAACCAGAGTGAGGGCGGGCCAAGATGGCAGCGACCTACACTGACGCATTTTGAACGCAGGGAAAAAAGAGCCATAAAAAACACAGAGTTATTGGGCACTGTGCAAAAACCGGAGGGGCTAGACCCCCCCCCCCCCAGAACACTCACAGCTCCCAAGGGACTGTTAAAAGTCCCAGGGCAAGGCTCTCACCCATCTCTCACAGACACGGAGGCCACTAAACCCGGGATTCAGGAACTCCCATTTGGAGAGGTGCCTGGTAAGATCGATCTCAACTTACAGCAGGCAGAATCAGGGTCCACTTGGCCATAGATCGCTGTCCTATTGGGCTCCCCACACATCAGGTTGAACTTATACCCACTTAAAAAACTTTGCGAGATAGTGGAAGGCTTAGCAAGGAACAAACAGGGGGCTCAGCGGGTGGTCCACAGCCACTCATGAAGCGGAGGGCGGGAGGTTCCGAGAGAGCACAGGAAACTGGGAACACAAAAGCAGGCAGGAGGGGCCAAATCCCGCACACTGACGGTAGTGCAGCTGGGGTGCGAGCACGGCTGGAAGGGCCAAATCCCCGCAAGTCCACGGCAGGTCATCTGGGGAGAGAGACAGGCGTGGGTGGGGCCAGGGTTCCGTGCACCCATGGCTGAGCTGCTGGGACGAGAGGTGCACTCAGGCAGCCGGAGGATCCGGGGCTTGGGGTACCCACGGGACCCGTGGCGGCGCAGACAGGAAGGGAATCAGGCACAGAGTCCAGCCCTGTGGCGAGAAGCCTAGAGAGAAACCAGAAATCGGGACCATAGCTGCATCCTGGAAAATCCAGACATAACAGGTGTGGAGCCAGACCCTGTCAGCCTCCATGAAGACAAACAAAGCCCACAGAATCTGTGCCTGGGCAAACAGGCCCATACCATCAGAACCATTACAGGCTGATAACTCAGAGTGCAACATAGGGAAGTCTGAATTGGGAGCAGTGAAACAATCCTGGTCCATTACTCACAACCTGGGAATAGGCTGCACCAGATCACAGTGACTCTGGCGATTAAAACACAGTGACCTTGAAATCCCCCTGTAAGCAAGGACAGATAGCCAAGTAACTCGTCCCCTGCACCAAATCATCCACTGTGGTTCCAAGCACAGAAAACAGACAGCTAAATGCATCCAATGGTGAAAGGTCAAAAAAAAGAAAATAGAAATCAAGGAATTATGACTCCAACAAAGCAGAATCATCCTAGCTCATCCAATTCGGATGACCACACACCAACAGAAACACATGAAAACATTGACAATTCTGCATTATGGAAAGTGATAGAGTCCCTGCAAGAAGAACTTAAATCTATGAAGGAATTCAAAGAAGCCACAATTCTACAAATCAAAACAAGGAACAACACCATTAAAGAGCTCCAAGCCAAGGTGACAGAGCTTGAACAGGAAAAGGAAAAAGCCATGAAAGATTTTCATACAAAAACAAGCAAGCTGGAGAAGGAAATGTACAAAACGAACAAAACCATACAAGACATGAAAATAGAAATAGAAACAATAAAGAAAACACAGTCAGAGTTAAATGAGGAAGTGGAGAACCAAGGGAAGAGAACAGGAACTACGGATGTGAGTATCAACAATAGGATGCAAGAGATGGAAGACAGGATCTCAGGCATGGAAGATTCAGTGGAAGAAATCAGTACAACATCCAAAGAAAATGAGAAGGCTAAAAAATCTCTCACCCACAACATCCAAGAAATCAAGGACTCAATGAAAAGACGGAACCTAAGAATTGTAGGTATAGAGGAAAGAGAAGACTCCTGACTCCAAGGTCCAGGAAATATCTTCAACAAAATCATAGAGGAAAACTTCCCAAACCTGAAAAAAGAGATGCCAATAAAAATCCAAGAGGCTTACAGAACACCAAACAGATTAGACGAGAAAAGAAACTCCTCTCGCCACATAATAATTGAAACCCCAAATGTACAGAACAAAGAAAGAATATTAAAAGCTGTAAGAGAAAAAGGTCAAGTGACATACAATGGCAGACCCATCAGAATTACACCTGACTTCTCCCCAGAAACGTTAAAAGCTAGAAGGGCCTGGTCAGATATACTACAAGTCCTAAGAGATCATAGATGCCCAGCCAGACTACTTTACCCAGCAAAACTCTCTATCAACATAGATGGAGAAAACAAGATATTCCATGACAAAATCAAATTTAAACAATATCTACCCACAAACCCAGCCCTACAGAAAATACTAGAAGGAAAATCCCAACCCAGAAAAGAAAACTCCACCCAAGAAAACAAAGGGAATAGAAAACCCCTCAGCAACTAAACCTAAAGAGGAACAGGACCACCACCTATACCAAACTAATGGGAAATAACAACCCCAGGTCACTAATATCCATCAACATCAATGGACTCAACTCCCCAATAAAAAGACATAGGTTTACAGAGTGGATCCGCAAGCAAGACCCTTCCTTATGCTGTATACAAGAGACACATCTAACTACTAAAGATAGACACTGCCTCAGAGTAAAGGGCTGGGAAAAGGTTTTCCAAGCAAATGGACCCAGGAAGCAAGCTGGAGTAGCCATCCTAATATCAAACAAAACAGACTTCCAACTGAAGTTAATGAAGAAAGACAAAGAAGGGCACTATATACTCATTAAAGGGAATATTCATCAAGAGGAAATTTCAATACTGAACATCTATGCCCCAAATACAAAGGCACCTACTTTCGTAAAAGAAACACTTCTAAAACTTAAAGCG
>CAJQZJ010034157.1:3391850-3406167 GCA_907164525.1 Lophiomys imhausi | reverse complement strand
TGAATGTTGAGTCACATATAGACCTTTAAACTCATGGAGTTGGTTAGATAGTAGAATGTTAAAGTCAGGGGCCAAATATGTATAAACTGGACATTGGGAAGGTATACTGGGCCAATTTACTCTCATAAATGTGGCATATTTATATCTATTGTTTTGTATAGTACTTACTGTTATAAGAGAAGGAACCATCTGTTGGACTGAAAGGGGAAACTTCTGGGGGGAAGAGGGTGGAAGGGCGGGATGGGAAGGGGGAATAGGGAGGGGTTTGTTACTGAGATGTAACTTGAAGAAAAAAAAATAAAGTATTTAAAAAAAAAAGAAAACCAGAGTGAATGAAACAGTTCTTTGAAGAGAAATCCTTGCCTTTATGGATTGTTAGTTCTATAAATTAAGAGCATATATTCATGGTAAAACAAAAGTGCGTGAAAGAAAGCTATTTGCCAAGGAAAATAAAGCTGATTTACACTAAAAAAAAAGTAATATAAATGAGTAGCAGAAAAGAACATAAAATACCAATTTAAAAGGATCTTGAGTTGACATAATATAAAAAGTACTTTGAATTCATTTGACAGGTCTCCAATATGTTGTTGGCAGCCAGAGGCTAATTTGTGCTTGGAATTGACAGACATTATAAAATTATGTATTCACTATAAAACTTAATTCCTCCCTGAAAAACAGGAATAGATAATCAACCTGAATTCATTGTTCTTCTCTCACCTAGGCTTTGCTGGTGTAGAGAAGTTGGGGGTGGACTGTCCACACTGACCCATTTATAGACATGTAAGTGAAAGCCATTTTGGAAATGACTCTTTAACTTCATCTGGAAAAAATCAGAAGCCTTGTGATATAATGTGCAACATGTCCACTACTAAATATTCATTTGCTAATATCTACATACTTTTAGATTTATTTAATTGTAATATTATCATATGTGTAACATGGATTCAATCACTGGAAAGAACCAAGAAGTAGTAGATTTTTAATAATATTTATTTATTAGTTTAAGTTGCATCTCGATCGCAGTTCCCCTCCTCCTCCACTCTCGGTCCCACCCTCCCACTCTCTACTCCCTCACCCACCTATCCTTTCCCTCCAGTGTCGGGGCCCCCACATGACAGCGCTCCTCAGTTCAGCAGTCACATGAGGGCCAAGAACTTCCTCTTACTCTGTGAACTGACATGGCAGCTCAGCTAAGGTAAAGTGTCCCACTAACAGGTAACAAAGTCCATCGCTGAGACTGCCCCCCACTTGCTAAGGGATTAGTAGGAACACAAAGTTGCCCACCATCTATATTTGTATAGGGGGTCTAGATCTAGTCTAAACATTTTTATTATTATTATTATTATTATTATTATTATTATTATTATTTTGGTTAGTGTTTCAATCTCTGTAAACCTCTACGGGCCTTGATTAGTTGGTTCTGTTGGTCTTTATGTATTGATCTTGCCCTTTCCAGTTCTCTCTATTCCTCCTCCCTCTCTTTTTTTTAATAATTTATTTTTTATTTCTAAAGGTACATCTCAATCACAATCCCCTCCCTACTCCCCCCTCCAGTCCTACCCTTCCACCCTCCCCCCCCTCCCCCCCCCCCCCCCCTTTCTCTTTTTTTTTTTTTTTTTTTTTTTTAGTTTATGGTATTTCTTTTTTCCCCCAACAGCTCTCCCTTTCAGTCCAAAAAATGGTTCTTTTTCTTATAACTATAAATACAATACAAAACTACAAAACAACAGAAATAAATAGGCCACAATTATAAGAGTTATATGGCTTAGCATACATTCCCAATGTCCAGTCCATATGTATTTGGCACCTGACTTTAACATTCTACTATCTAACCATCTCCATGAGTTTAAAGTTCTATGTCTAACTCAGCTTTCATACTAACTTGCCTCATAATTTTAAAAAATATCTTCTCTTATATAGGGCTCCCAGAGCTCCATCTAATGTTTGACTGTGTGCCTTTGTTTTGTTCTGCTGCTGGGTGGAATTTCTTTTTTTTTTAATTTTATGTTTATTTATTACTTCAAGTTACATCTCCATCACAGGGCCCTCTTTCCACCCCTCCCAGCTCCACCCTCCCACCCTGTACCCCTTCTCCCTCCTATCCTACTCCTCTGGAGTGGGGTGTTCCTACATATCAGTCCCCCTGCCCAGCTAAGAGCTTCCTCATGTACTGGGGGCCTACATGGCAGCACCACTAGGGCAAAGGGTCTCACTAACAGGTAACAAAGTCTATGTTCCTGTTCTTTTTGGTGTGTTGGTTGTAGAATAGTTATCCTGTACTATATGGCTAAAATCCAACTATAGGTGAATAGATGCCATGTGCATCTTTCTGAGTCTGGGTTAGCTCACTCAGGATGAGCTTCTCTAGTTCCATCCATTTGGCTGAAAATTGCATGATTTCGTTGTTTCTGATAGATGAGTAAGTAGTATTCCATTGTGTAAACGTATCACAATATTTTTATCCATTCACCATTTGAGGGACATCTGGGTTGCTTCCAGTTTCTAGCTATCACAAATAATTTGTAGAGTAGTTTCTGTTTGTTTGGGTCTCTGGGTTGTAGGATCATTTTCCTGTACTATATGTCTAAACTCCGGTTATAAGTGAATACATGCCATCTGTATCTTTCTGGGTCTGGGTTAGCTAATTCAGGATGAACTTTTCTAGTTCCATCCATTTGGGTGCAATTTGCATGATTTTCTTGTTTCTGATAGCTGAGTAGTATTCCATTGTGTAAATGTACCACAATTTTTTGTTTGTTTGTTTGTTTTTATCCATTCTTTTGTTGAAGGGCATCTGGGTTGTTTCCAGTTTCTAGCTATTATATTATTTTATTTACAAATAAAGCTACTATGAACATAGTTGAGGCAATGTCCTTGCAGTTTGGTGAAGAATCTTTTGGATATATGCCCAGAAGTGGTATGACTGGGTTATGAGGTAGAACTATCCCCAGTTTTCTGAGATATCACCAGACTTATTTCCAAAGTGGTTGTATAAGTTTGTACTTCCACCCAATGAAGAAATGTTCTCCTTTATCCACATCCTCAGCAGCATGTGATCTTAGCCATTCTGACAGGTGTGAGATAGAATTTCAGACTTGTGCTGAGTTGTATTTCTCTGGTGACTAAAGATGTTGAGCATTTATTCAAGGTCTCTTGATCCTTAGAGACTCCTCTCTTGTGAATTCTTGATTTAGCTCTGAACCCAATTTTTTGATTGGATTATTTGGTTGCTTGGTGTCTAATTTCTTAGGTTCTTTGTAAATTTTGAATATTAGTTCCCTTTCAGATATGGGATTGATGAAGATCTTTTCCCAGTCTGTAGGCTGTCATTTTGTTCTAATGTCAGTGTCCTTAGCCTTACAGAAGATTTCAGTTTCATGAGGCCCCATTTATTGATTGATGGTCTTAGAGCCTGAGCTGTTGGTGTTCTCTTCAGGAAGTTGACACCTGTGCCATTGAGTTTGAAAATTTTCCCCACTTTCTTTTCTATTAGATTTAGTTTGTTAGGCTTTATGTTAAGGTCTTTGATCCACTTGGACTTAAGTTTTGTACAAAGTGATAAATATGGGTCTATGTGCATTATTTAACATGTTGATATCCACTTAGACCAGAACCATTTGTTGAAGATGCTTTCCTTTTTCCATTGTATGGTTTTGACTTCTTTGTAAAAAATTAAGTAATCGTAGGCGTGTGGGTTTATTTCTGGGTCTTTGATTCAATTCCATTGATCCACCAGTCTGCTTCTATGCCAGTACCATGCTGTTCTTGTCATACAGATCTTTCATTTATTTGGTTAGAGTTACCCCTAAGTATTTTATATTATTTTTTGTCTATTGGGAAGAGTGTTGTTTCCATAATGTCTTTCTCAGCCCATTTACCTTTTGTGTAAAGAAGGGCTACTGACTTTTTTGAATTAATTTTGTATACAGCCACCTTGCTGAAGGTGTTTACCATCTGTAGGAGATCTCTCGTGAAATTTCTGGGTCATTTATGAATACTGTCATATCATCTGCGAATAGGGATCCTTGGATTCTTCTGTTTCAATTCGTATCTGCTTGATCTCCTTTTGTTGTCTTATTACTCTGGCTAGAACTTCAAGTACTATGTTGAAGCTATATGGAAAGAGTGGATAGCCTTGTCTTGTCCCTGATTTTAAGGGAAATGCTTTCAGTTTCTCTCCATTTAATTTGATGTTGGCTACCGACTTGAAGTATAGTGCCTTTATTATGTTTAGGTATTGTCCTTGTATACCTGATCTCTCCAAAGCTTTTTTGCATGAAGAGGTATTGGATTTTGTCAAATGAGTTTTGGCCTCTAGTGAGATGATCATTCTTTTTTTTTTTCTTTCAGCTTGTTTTTGTGGTGGATTACATTGATGGATTTTTGTATGTTGAACTATTTATGCATCCTTGGGATGAAGCATACTTGATCATGGTGTATGATACTTTTGACATGTTCTTCGATTCAGTTTGCAAGTATTTTATTGAGTGTTTTTGCATCTATGTTCATGAGGGAAATTGTTCTGAAATTCTCATTCTTTGTTGGGTCTTTGTGTGGTTTAGGTATCAGGGTGACTGTGGTCTCATAGAATGATTTTGGCAGCATTCCTTTTGTTTCTATTTTGTGGAAGAGTTTAAAGAATATTAATATTAGCTCTTCTTTATAGGTCTGATAGAATTCTATCCTGAAACCATCTGGCCCTGGACATTTTTGGTTGGGAAATTTTTGATAATGGTACTGTATATTTTTATATATTTTAATTTTGTGATATAAAATTTTCTCTTTCTACCTGGAAATAAGTCCAGTGATTTGGATATTTAATATTTTCATATTTAGTATTTGGAAATAATTTCAAGCATTGTACCCATAAACTTCTCTTAAGTTTATTAGTGTATTATAATTTTCAGATGGAAACATAAACATACACATGTCTAGTAACTCATAGAATTACCTCATTGTTTCCTGAGAACACAATTTCATAACATAATTGTCTTTATTAATTCTGTGTAAAGTTGTGAGGCTGTGGAAAATACCACTACCCCTTCCCAGGAAGGCCTTCTTTTCTGTTCATGAGAACCTGACCTCACAACCCCTGGGAACATTCCACAGAACTCGGTCCCCGTAACTATATAACCAAAGACAATGGTCCCATCCTAGAGATCTAAAGGTTGAGTGTACATAGCTGACTGGAATGTTCCCCCTTTGTTCCCCCATCCCCACCTGATTGTGGTTATTGCCCAGCGAGCTACAGGTTAAGTTTACATAAGCAACTGTATTGTTCTTCCTATGTACCCTCCTGTTTGCAGTTTTTGTGCTTAAAAGCTGCCTGTAAACTGTGGTTCGGCATTCACTACTTCCCGAAGGCAGCTGAACCCTGGGGCGTTGGCTTAAAAAAAAGTCCTCTTGCATTTTGCAACAGACCTCAGTCTCTGGTGGTCTCAGGGCGTCAGGACCTCGGGGGACCCACAGGGTCCAACAAGGTGTTATTTTGTGACGTATAAGTAATTCATTTTACTTCAGATTATGTATATTATATTTGGAGATGTGAACCATGACATAAATTATATATAAATATGTGTATGCTTATATAGAGAGAGACATATAAGATACTTCATGTGATATATTAAATTGTTTTCACAATTTTGTTTTGGCTCTTGTCCTAATCATAGTTAGATTTGAATCATTTTAAAAGATATTTTTATCAAATGTTTCAACATAATGGTACCCTACTAATTGCTTTTTGAATATTTTACTGAGAGCTATAATTTGCTTTTGAACAACTATGACTTTTGACAAATCCATTTCTTTCTATTCATTTTGTACTTTATTTTCTATCATGATTCTGTCTTTGTTGAATTTATTTCTCACATTTTTCTCATTTTCTCCATTCTATATTCTTTGGCCTTTTTTGTGTCATATGTGTGTTGAGTTTATTTGAGTTTGGTGATATATTTGGATTTTAGGTGATATATTTGGTCTTTTTTCTCCCACAGAGTTGGTTTTGTTTTTATAAGAATGGAATACTTTGATTCCAGCTCCAAATACTCATGTAAAACTGTCTGTTTGCTTCAGTTATATATCAAATTTCTTTTCATGATTGTAGCATTTTGAACATTTTTGTCATTAGATATATTTTAATTCCCAGATGCTGCTTTCCCTTATACTGAATAACCATTGTTTTCTTTTTGAAAGAACATTGTCCTAGATCAGATTTTCTATACAGACGTGGTGAACATTATGGCAGCTGACAAGCTGCACTATCCAAGACAAGACACAGGAGACACAGGTTCTTGTTTTGAATTATGGAAAACTTCTGTAACAGGAATCAGTCTTATGCAGTACAGTGTTGTCCATGTTTCAGTTTATTTAACTATTAATACTACAGAATAAATGAAAGTACACATATCCAGATGCCCTTACTCCACAAGGCCTTGCAAGTCACTAATTCTGTTTTGAGTTTCACCAACTAGCACCATAAGAAGCTTCCAAGCCTCTAAAAATACTTTCAAGATTTTCTCCCATCACATTGATCTAATTATTCAACAGTTTTGTGGTTAGACATAATGTGAGCCAGTCATTAAGCTTAACTAAGTTAGCCAGATACACTCAGGAGGAAAGATGGTGGAAAATCAAACAGAGAACTACATATTACCACAGGTATGGTTTGAGACCAAAAGGCATCAATCTTTAAAGCAGCCTACATCCGTTTAACCTGGTTATTATGGTGGAGAGTTTGGTGTCATAAATTAGTAGTTGGAATGTAAAACTATTGTGGCCATTAAACCTGACTGTTCACTTGATGGAATTGAGAAGCGCATAGATTATGAACCAACACCTGTAAGGATGTTTATGGGAGCATTTACAGAGAGAATTCATAAAGGTGAATGACAAACCCTCAGGAGTGGTAGTACCCATGAGCCCCTCCTAACATCATGAAGAATAAAAATTCAGAAATTGAGCAGAATAATCCTTCCTCTCTGGATTTGGTCAAGATAGGAATTTTGCAACAGTATTCTGATCTGATCAAGTCAACATTGAGCATTACTTCAAATTATTATTGAGCAATATTTATTGGTCCTATTTTAATTGTAATTTTAAAAATGGGAACACATATGACTAATGATTTTTTGTTAGCTAAAATATCATTACTAACAAATCTGTTATGTACATAAGTCATGCAATTATTTTCTACTTCCTATGATACTTTTGAGAACATTTTAAAATTTCTCTAAAAATGTTAGTCAAATAATTTCTTAACCTCTAATAAAAGAAAGCTATTTACAATATATAATATAATATCTCTCTATCTATTACAAATAAGGCTGCTATAAACATAGATGAGGAAACTTCTTTATGATTCCATGAAGAGTCATTTGGGTGTATACCCAGAAGTGGTATGGCTGGGTCCTGAGGCAAAGCTATTCCAAGTTTTCTAAGATATCACCAGACTGACCTCCATAGTAGTTGCACAAGCCTGCATTCCCACCAGCAATGGAGTAGGGTACCGCTTTCTCCACACCCTCGCCAGCATGTGCTGTCATTTGAGCTTTTGATCTTAGCCATTCTGACAGGTGTGAGATGGAATCTCAGAGTCGTCTTGAGTTGCATTTCTCTGATGATTAAGGATGTTGAGCATTTCTTCAAGTGTCTCTCAGCCATTAGCGATTCCTCCTTTGTGAATTCTCTATTTAGCTCTGTTCCCCATTTTTTGATTGGATTATTTGGTTTCTTGGCATTTAATTTCTTGAGTTCTTTGTAGATTTTGGATATTAGCCCTCTGTCAGATGTGGGGTTGGTGAAGATTTTTCTCCCAGTCTGTAGGCTGCCGTTTTGTTCGAATGAGAGTGTCTTTTGCCTTACAGAAGCTTTTCAGTTTCAAGAGGTCCCATTTATTGATTGTTGATCTCAGGTCCTGAGCTGTTGGTGTTCTGTTCAGGAAGTTGTCACCTGTGCCAATTAGCTCAAAGGTTTCTCCCACTTTTTCTTCTAGTAGATTTAGTGTGACAGGTCTTATGTTAAGGTCTTTGATCCACTTGGACTTAAGTTTTGTACAAGGTGATAGATAAGTATGGGTCTAATTTCATTCTTTTACAAGTGGACATCCAGTTGGACCAGCACCATTTGTTGAAGATGCTGTCCTTCCATTGTGCTGTTTTGGCTTCTTTGTCAAAAATTAGGTGGTCATAATTGTGTGGGTCTATTTCTGGATCTTCAATTCGATTCCATTGATCTACTGGTCTGTTTCTATACCAGTACCATGCTGTTTTTACAACTATTGCTCTGTAGTACAGCTTGAAATCTGGGATGGTGATACCTCCAGATGTTTTTTTATTATACAGAATTGATTTCGCTATTCTGGGCTTTTTGTTGTTCCATATGAAATTGAGAGTAGCTCTTTTCAAGTCTATAAAAAATTGTGTTGTATTTTGATAGGAATTGCATTGAATCTATATATTGCTTTTGGTAGGATGGCCATTTTTGTTATGTTGATCCTACCTATCCATGAGCATGGGAGATCTTTCCATCTTCTAAATAGCTAGAAACTGGAAACAACCCAGATGTCCCTCAACTGAAGAATGGGTTAAAAAACTGTGGTACATCTACACATTGGAATACTATTCAGCTATCAGGAACAATGAAATTATGCAATTTGCAGCCAAATAGATGGAACTAGAAAAGCTCATCCAGAGTGAGCTAACCCAGACTCAGAAGGACAAATATGGCATCTATTCACTTATAGTAGGATTTTAGCTATATAGTAGGAGGTATCCATATTACAACTAACATGCCAAAGGGAACTTGGACATAGACTTTTTATTTTTAATTTTTATATTTTTTTCTATTTTTTAGTCCTTTTTATCTATTTGTCTGCTTATTGGTTTGTTTGTTTAGTAGTTCTCCTGGGCAATGAGACATTTTTCACTGATGGTACTGCTTCGTAGACCCCCAATGAATGAGGAGGCTCTTGGCCCTCATACGACAGCTCAACTGAGATGAGGGAGTGTTATATAAGGACACCCCATCCCAGAGAAATGGGATGGAAGGGTTAGGAGGTAAAGAAAAAAAATGAAATGTGATGTTTCAGTCTTTTACTACTAATTGTCATGAACTGTTTAGGATAATTAAGAAATGCAAACTAATGGTTATGCAAGCCGATCATTCTGTTAGGTACTATGACAGCCTATTATAGTTATTTTCTAAGCTAATCAGAAATAAAGCTGCTAAGAGACAAGCAATCTGCTTACCCTAATATAAGAGATAGATAGGGCCTCTTCAAAAACCTCAAGAGATCTGCAGAATATGGCATTCAAAGATGTTTTCGTAACTTTAGATTTTTTTTATATCAAGACATATCGACTCCTAACAGCACCCTCTATTCTCCTCCAAGTAGAAGATGAGCATCGAAGAATCTCCAGTGGGATATGATTGAATTAGTCGCAAGCCTATCTCTTGGAAGGAAAAGCCCCTTGCTCCAACTGTAGACAGAATGCTGTCCAAAAAGGACAAAACCTGGAAGCAGGTAAGTCGACAACCTAGCTCTGCCAAGACAGGGTAGGTAAGTCCTTCATAACCCCTGCTCTACAATCAATGTCTGTCAGAGAAACGGGGCCAAATGACTGAAGATTGATGCTGTAATGTATGGAGAGAAAATGGGAACTGTCCAGGCAGTCACTGGTATGTCATTTCTTAGTTTGGGAAGCTGCAGGCCCTATACTCCCTATAAAATCAGATATGTTTATCCCTCTCATGTCTCTGAGGTGGTTGAAGAACAGATAGCTAGAGTCTCATAATTAAATTTTGAGTTGTTTAGGAGTCAAGAGAGTGTTATAGATCTAAGAAGATACTTTTAAAATTGTGTTGAAAGTTAGTATGAATGTTGAGTCAGATACAGAACTTTAAACTCATGGAGATGTTTAGATAGTAGAATGTTAAAGTCAGGTACCAAATACATATGGACTGGACATTGGGAATGTACACTAAACCATGTAACCCTCATAATTGTGCCTAATTACCTCTGTTGTTTTGTATTGTATTTATTATTATAAGAGAAAGAGCCATTTGTTGGACTGAAAGGGGAAACTGTAGGGGGAAATAAGATATACCTTAAACTTAAAAGAAAATAAAAAAGGGAAGAGGATGGGGGATGAGGGTGGGAGGGTGGGACTGGAGGGGGGGAATAAGGAGGGGACTGCGATTGAGATGTAACTTGAAGAAATAAGAAATAAAGGAAAAAAATTTAAAAAAACAATATATAATGTATTATCTCTTTATCTAGAAAAGACAACTCTTTGAAGTCAGGGTTTTAACCTCACATCTGACAACAAATTCTAATTACACAAAACAGCCAAAGGGTCATAGACAGTACACACTTATGATGATTGGAAGGTTGAGTGAATAATGTAAATCTCTAGATGTAGATTAATGGTGTCTTTTGTTTTACATTTCATATGACTGTTGTGACCTGTATATAATATTTGCATTGACTTTGTAACTGCTTTGGCATTGTGGTGTTCATAGTCTTAATTTAAAGCGTGATTAAATTAACTTTGCATCATGGCTGAAAATATCAAAAGATAAAAACTGAAATAAAAAAAGTCAACTAGATTTGATAACAACCATGAAAGTCATCACTTGTAATCTATGGAAAGCAAACTCATATCTGGAAGTTAAGTAAATACGAAATAATGTGGACATAAAATAGCAGTCTATAAAAATCACATGAAAGATGTACAATAGAAAGTGCAGCACAGATCAACAAATGTCTGTGTGAGGAATCTGAGAAAATGATTGTAAAATGTAATCTAAGGTATCAATCATGAGGATGTTGCAGATGAGGACTCTTACAGCTGGAAAGTACACAGAAAGCAAAAAGCAATTCTATGGCCCAACTTAGAGCACCTAGGGCTAGCATTGGGGTTTAGCTGAAAATGACACGGTGGAAAGCTCCTTTTATGATTTTGTCCCCAAGAGGGCGAAAATAACAGCTCTAGGAAAGCAAGGCATGTACTGTGAGTGTTGTTGTAAGTGTGGGTAGCTTACACTAGGTGACACAAATCAGTTAGATCACTCAAGAGCCAAGAAAACTGATAGTTCCTGAGAAAGATGATTTCGGTCAAGAAATACATTCTTCCTGCACAGCAAGTCAAAATGTTCTCACAAGCAGGATCTCAATTTTGTAATGCCCTTTTGTGAGTTGTCACATTTAAGAGAGTGCCTTTGTTACACTGAACATGTGTCACATACAGAAAGGAGCTGTGAAAATATCTTCCTAAGCTGAAAGTTAGGAAACTCAATAATAACTCAAATATTGTGTTTTAGTATTTATTCCCTGATATTATCAAGTATTAAGATGTTTTTAATATTCAATTTCACCTAAAGAATCAGTTCACTGGGAAGTTTACCAAGCTACTTAAATGAAGGAATAAACTTCACAGTATAGGTCTGATTTAGTTTTTGGTGGTTTGCCACTTGCCTTCCTTCAGATGTCTTTGTCACCATGAAACTTTCAAGACACATAAACTCATTTTTCAAAGTTTATCTATAAGGCAGAGGATTAACTCAGTTGGAAAATGTTGCTTTTGCATGCACAAAGTCCTAGGTTTGGCCCCCAGGTCCTACTCAACTGACATGGTGCTATGTGCCTACAACCTACCATGGATGAAGTAGAGAGAGGGGTATTAGAAACTTGAGGAAATTCTCAACCTATATGGAAAATTTGTGACTAGCCAGATACATTTGACTCTAAATAATGAATAAATAGCATAATCTGTATACACACATATTCATACATGCATACTACATGCTTACACATACACACATACACACCCACACTGGTATGTCTGTGTGGATGGATATGTGTGTGTATCTATACATCTACAATCTACCTATCACCTATAATCTATCATCTATTAATCATCATACTTAAATATCTGGTTTTTTTCCTTTTCTTGACTTCTATAAGAATTGAAGTCTAAAAGTGAACTTGATTGACAAATCTTCCTAATTTTGTATTTGCCTTCTGATCATTTATATGTTTTCTCACACTATTTTCCTACCTGCGCTCCTAAGGTGTTGCACATCAGTCTTAATCTACAGCACCAGTCCTCAACTTTTGGTTTGTGACCCCTTTGGGGTCAAACCATATCAGATATTCTGCATATCAAATATTTACATTATAATTCACAACAGTAGCAAAATTACAATTTTGAAGAAGCAACAAAAATAATTTCATAGCTGAGGTTCACCATCCATAAATACACATGCTTACGTACATGCACATGTGGAAGGATGAGCACCACTATCTATAGGAAGACACATTTGTGAAAGAAAAAAGACCTCTACTCACCACAATAGTCTCGGCAAGAATGTGGAGGGGCAGCCATGGGAACAAGGCCTTGCTCTCCATCTCTCAGTTGGCATGATTAATTGTACACTGAAAAGATACAGTGTGTGGGAATTAGCATAAGAATATGGGAAAGAAAGAGAACTTATTTTACGAAGGATTCAAAACCTTGATTCCAGAGTTAGGTCAGCATATCAAGAGATTGCCTGTCTCTACATACTTGAATTTTTTAGTGTACTGAATCTCCTTTATACATTTCTAATCAAAGGTAAACTTACCAAACCAAACTCATGATTATTGCAGTGTCCTAGTTGAGTATCATTAAAAAAAAAGAAAAGAAAAAGAAAAATCTTTGGTGAATAAAATTGATCCTTAACATAGATTTTACTAATCATAATTGAAATAGAATTGTGTTTCCTTCAAATAGCCACTCCTTAATAAGAAAAAGTAAATATAAATATAACTTCTTTAAATAAGCTGTCAGAGAGTATATATGCTTCTTATCCACAATTTTTTCTCTGATTAATAAATGTCTCTATGATGTCATCATCTGTTCTTGACAACTTTATGAAGAAATGAGGCTTTTCCCATTGCTGTGATGGCACTTCCTGACAATAGTGACTTATGAAAGGGAGGGTTTATTTTCACCCGTAGTTCCAAGGTGCAGTCTATCATGGTAAGGAACTCATATAGCAGAAGCTTGAGACAGCTGGTCAGATTGCATCCACAGACGGGGCAGAGAAAGGGCAGCAAACACTGGTGTGAATCTGGACTTCCCCTCTTTGTTCTGTCCTGGACACTAGACACTGAATAGGTGGGAAGCACAGTTAAGGTGAATCTTCCCACTTTAAAGAACCAATTCTAAATAATCCCTCAGAGGCAGGCCCAGAGACTTATCTCATAGGTGAAAGGAGATTCTACCTGATTAGTAATGAATTTTAATCATCCCAACTCTAGCTGACTTTTTTTTTCTAGTTTCTTTTTTTTAATTTATTTATGTATTGCTTCAGGTTACATCTCCATCATAGTGTCCTCTTTCTACCCTACCCAGTCCCACCCTCCCTCCCTCTACCCCCTAACTATTAACTTGACATACAAATACATCACTTTCAAGCCATAATAGTTCATGTCCTCTCCTCCTAGTCCTATGGCCTCATACAATGCCAACATACATATAATCACATTTTAAATCCCCTGTAGTAGGTTGGAAAGATGGTTCAGTATATAAATCACTTGCTGAGAAACAATTAGGTCCTGAATCATTTACTCTTTTTGTGCATGGTCAAGACTTAGAGTAGAAAGGAATTATTTGAGTTTACAGTTGCAGAAAGAAATAAGTCCATTACCATCACATGGCAGAACATGGCAGAAGGGAACATGGCAGAAGATAGGCATGAAGGTTGGAGAAGGTGAAGGCTCAGATCTTCAGACACAAGCACAAAGCAGAGAGGGTGCACTGGGAATGGTGAAAGACTTTGAAAACCCCAAAGCCACTGCCAGTAACATACTTCTTCCAGCAAGGCCATACCTCCTAAATAATTAAACAGTGTCACCATTTAGAGACAGAGTATGCAAAGATATGAGACTATGGAGGACATTTGAGACAAACTATCACAGGCCCTGAGTTTAGCTCTCCATAACAGACCAAGTGGACATACCATTCCATTTGCAGTTCCAATCTTGGAAGTTTGACATGGAATCACCAGAGCAAGGTGACTAGGAAGACTAGTTATATTGGCAAGCCCTGGTTTTGAGAGATCCTTCCTCATGATATAAAGCAGAAGACTAATTAAGATTCACTCCCAACCTCAGTATAGGGCCTGAAAATGCTTGTGCACATGCAAAACACAGGTCCACGTGTGTGCACCAAAGAGGGGAGGGGAGGGCATGAAGGTAAGATGGAAGTACAGGGAGATGATAGAAGATAGATAGATAGATAGATAGATAGATAGATAGATAGATAGATAGATAGAT
>CAJQZJ010034157.1:3370304-3391840 GCA_907164525.1 Lophiomys imhausi | reverse complement strand
GATAGATAGATAGATAGATAGATAGATAGATAGATAGATAGATAGATGATAGATAGATAGGACAGATAAATAGATGAAAGGGACCTTCTCCATAATATTTA
The DNA here is from genome assembly GCA_907164525.1 of Lophiomys imhausi. Lineage (NCBI taxonomy): Eukaryota > Metazoa > Chordata > Mammalia > Rodentia > Muridae > Lophiomys > Lophiomys imhausi. The sequence continues at coordinate 3,391,739 of CAJQZJ010034157.1, read as the reverse complement.
ATAGCCCCAGTACTGATAAAAAACTGAAGTATCCCTGAGACTCAAGGTAATCTACAAAATGTAAAGTCATAAAATAAAAACAGGCTACATATTTCCAATAAAATGACACACAATAATTATTGTCATTGCAAAAAGGAAGAATGGAGGCACAGAAAAGAAAGATAAGACAAGAACAAAACTCAACAGGACAAATACCTACTGTCCTGCTAAGGAGGATAAGTTTTCTCAATGAAGACAGTAAATTTCTCTTTACGAAAAAGATATGCTTTGATCCCTGCATTCTCCTTGTACACCAATTTAAGCTTGCTCATTGAATTAATCTTATTGAACTACATTTTAAAAATGTTTTATGCCATAAAACATTTGCATGGCTCCAGGGATGAAAATGACTGAGCTAGTGAAGGGAAGAAAACAAGACCTACACATACAGAGAGAGAGAGAGAGGGAGAGAGAGAGAGAGAGAGAGAGAGAGAGCTTGGTATGGGTGGACATTCTGATGGAGAAGTCATAGCACCTTAAAAACTCTGTGTGTGTGTGTGTGTGTGTGATACAGAGTTCAACAGAGAGATGAAGTTATTACACACAGCTCAATGAAAAGACAAGGGTATTACATGCAAATAAAAAAGGAAGCAGGGCTTATAGTTTACTGATGGATCAGAGACAGGTTTAGCTATTTGGAAGGAGCAGTCTGTGTAAGGAAGCAGTCTCTGGGCTGTAAACATCCATGGGAAGAAAGCTATAGTGAAAAAAATTCCCTACCCATAATTAACATAAATCACAAGGAAAGGATTTGCCATAATTCCATGGGTTAAAGGCTATGGCCCTTAACATGGCCAGGCCTATGTCAACACACACATTCACTTAGGATTCCACTCACTCAGGACTTCCTACAATTTTATTTGCTTATATCCCTGAAGATGTGCAAAGAGCTCTGAGAATTAGCTTTACCACAAGCTGAATGCTATGCTGTTCTGAAGTTTTCACAAGGTAATCTATCCATTACTTTTTTTCCATTTAAACTTATTCAAGTTCCTAGTACTCATAATATCATGTGATTCTTTGACAGAATATACCATGAATTGTCTGCAGATCAATCTTTGAAAGAGTTCTTGTTTCCCTCTGAAATCTCATGAGCTGGGTATCTTCCATATTAATAATTTTTTTCTCTCATCTGATAAAGTACTATGATAAAAACAAGTTAAGAAATAATGTTTTGTGACTTTTGGATTCAAATGGAGAATGCTTAATGATGATTGAGGCATGGTATCAATAGCTGGAACAGTAGTCTGAGAGATTACATCTTAAACTACAAGTACAAAGCACAGAGAGCAATCTGCAGGTAGAGCAAGGCTATGTATGAACTCTCAAATTCCATCCGTAGTGTTTTTTTGAGTAAGTCCCCATCTCCTCCCCACACAACACCTCCTACTGAGACCAAGCATGCAGGGATTCCAAATTATGAGGGACATTTCTCATTCTCACCACATCCACTCTGCTTGCTTCTGTCAACTGTCTTATCCTCTATTTCCCAGAAGAAAGGACCCCTAAGCTCCTGCTAAAGCATTCAAGAAGTTTCCTACCACAGAGTTCCAAACTCATAGAAGTAATGGAGGCAGCAGGTCGTTTCACATCCATGCTGTGGAAACAGCAATAAATGCAAAAGTTCAGTGGTTTTTTGTTTGTTTTTCTCTTTTTGTTTAGCCCAGAATCCCAGCCAAGGGAATGATGCCACTCACAATTATGGGAGTATTTCTACTTCAATTAACATAATCTAGATAATGTTTTAGAGACGAGCTCAGAGGTTTAACATCTGGGTAATTCTAGATCCTGCCAAACTGACAATCAAGATGCCTGATTGTCATAAATTACAGTATAGCCTGACTTTTATCATTTTACCAAAAACATTATAGACAATTAAGTGAATTCCCCAATGGTATATATGTCATGTTCAAATCCAATAAAATTACTTGCCCATACACAAATATTTCTTTATAGGGAAGATGTTAATGTGGTTCTTAACACACAATATGAGAGGAAACAAAATCATCTTATGACACCTACAGAAACCAGAAAATACTTTCCAATTCTCTAGCTTAAAAATCAAAACAGTGATTTATCTTTTCTTGTGTTATATTTTTATGAAACTCAATACTCCTTGTTTTATAATAAAGTGAAATTGCTATTTGTAGTCCCTTTTAACAAAAACAAGCAAAATATGTACTTCAAACTAACATGTCATATTGATTATATTGATATTTTAAAATTGGATATCTTAGCATAAAATATAACCTATATAGACCTTAATAGGAGAATGGAGTAGATACAATAAACAATTTCTCTTCATTTATTCTATTGTTTCTCCTCCCTGCCTGCAGTCTATGTATATGTATCAAAGTACAGTGGAAAAATGCATTCCTCAGCATATATTGTCAAAGGCCACAATGCATCCTACTGCAAAATAGTCTCCAGATGACAAACAATAAAGTACATTTCAAGCTAATTTACTTTGTCTATGGTGAAAGATACCTTTTTGGTTTCCTAAGACATTTCGTGAAATGTCACTTATGGACTGATGTGTCAATTTCTTCAAAGAAAAAGGAACAGATGATAAAATGGGAAATGTCTTTTCAGTAGTTTTGTGCAGAGTTCAGCAAGTCAGGAGTATTTTTGCAACTTTAGTACAAACTAAACAAAAGGAGTTAGAGGTGCTACAAAAGATTATACAGTGACCACACTAAGTCTCGGTGCAGGAGAAAGAAATGAGCCTGCAAGAATTGAGGCCAGCTCTGCTAATCACACTGGAAGTGCAAACTCTATCAGCCAACGTAGACAAAATTAGTTTGTGTTTTCAAAATGACTCTGGTAGTGTAGCAGTTGAAGTGTAAAATTGTTATCCATTTCATTTGTAAGAAATTCTTCAGTGATAGGCATATCCTTGAAGATGTCCAAAAATTAGGTTGCCATATTAGCCAATCCAACTATCAGGCACAAATCTAGACACCCAATGCAATTAAGTGTTTTTAGGTTTTCTGCTTCTCCCCGTTTCATTCCTAAGGCACTAACTGTGGAGTCTTAAATTTGTGGACTGATCCTTGTCTGGAGACAGTTTTGTCACACAAGGCAAAACTATGTTTCATTGCCAAAACTCAAGTCCAAATGATTATCATAGAGTCATAAAAAGGAAGAATGTGCAAGAGGATGGAAAGCACAAATAATTGAGAAAAAGAAATTTGGGGGCTAGAGAGATCGCTCAGTAGTTAAGAATATGTACTACTCTTGCAGAGGACTGCAGTTTGCTTCCCGGTACCAACAGTGGGTATCTCACAGCCATCTGCAATTCAAGATCAAGGGTTATCAAAGGGTGGCCACCTGCATTCCAATGCACAACTTCCCCCCCCCCCACCACACACACACACACACACACACACACACACACACACACACACACATGCAAAAGTCACATAAGTCCCGATATAGTGGAGATCTTTTCTCTGGCCTGATCATTCTACAGGGCTCTGGTGCTTGGTTCATCCAACTGCACAATTATGCTTCATCTTACTAAACAAGACTTATGTTAGTCGTGAGTCAAGGACATTTCCCCATTAACTGTGTCTCTTTATGTTCCTCATGAGGTTTTAATGGAGGAGACTCTATAGCCAACTTCTGATCTACCCTGGTCAGTTTAAGCAACTCAGGCTCTTGAGATAAACTGTGTATTTCCCCACTGTGTACATCTCACAGCAGACAATAGCAGAAGAATCATCGTCTTGTTAAGGCCTGTGACAAAACCTGTCAAGGGATCCTTGGGTAAGGTTCTTGCCTGTTCTCTCCTTGCCCCAACTATTTTCCTATCTACACCTTCAGTAGGAATTATAGTACTACCAACAGTCTCATTTTTTCTGTGTTACAGATGCTGCCTCACAGAGCAGGACCCACAGAAGCACCCTGTCATCACAGGACAGTCTCATGTTCTAGATCTTTGCTGTGTGTTGTTTTATTACAACCCCTTAAGTTGGGGCAGGATGACTCTGCCACCCCCTTACCACCCTTGTTCTCACCTTGAAGCAGTTAGATCAGTTTGTGCCTCAAACCCCTGAGAAGTTAGGACATCCTCTGAATGGGAGGGCTGAAGGACCAAGAGTTAGGCAAACAGGGAGAGGAGCCATGACTAGGTAATAAAGATGCTAAATCTCAAGATGGCCTGTTTTCTCCTCACCTTTTGATGTGAGACAAAAACTTAGAAGCTTAGAACAGAGGGGAAGGTTTTCTCATCAGGCCAGTAGCACCCCACCCCACCCCACCTCCTCCGATGAACCAGGCAGTTTCAAGGTCAGATCAGGACAGGTTTACCTCAAATTTGTGTAAGTATCAGCCCCTCTGTCTTTACTGAAACTGACAAACCCTAAAATGGGGAGGGGAGAACCCCTCAACACCTCTTAAGAGTCCAGCTTTCAGAGAGAGATCAGACTTCTGAGTGCCCCTCTGCTTTGTGATGGGCTTTCTCTCTCTGTGCTTGCTGTGTGCCTGTGTTTCCTCACCTCTAACAAAAAGCCTTTCCTTACTGGCAAAACATATGATGATGATACAATCTTCAAAAAATAAAATACCTAGGGGCAGGTCAGGTCAGGAACTCAATGGGGGAACCTAGGTGGCAGGAACTGAAGCAGGGTGGTAGAGGAGTGCTGCTTATCGGCTTGCATTTCATGGCTTACTCAGCTTGCTTTTTTGTAAGACCCAGGGTGATCTGCCCAAGAGTGGCACTGCCCACAGTCAATCATTAATCAAAAATTTTCCCACAGGCATTTTTTCAATTGTGTAGAAGAGTTTTATGTAAACCAAGATGGCCTCAGACTCATGGAATTCTGACTTTCTCTGCCTGGGATTACAGGTATGCAACACCTGGCTTGTTATTTTTTCTTTTTTTTAATGTTTATTTATTACTTCAAGTTACATCTCCATCACAGCCCTCTCCCTCCACCCCTCCTAGCCCCACCCTCCTACCCTCTCACACTTCCCCCAGAATGCATTCTTTTTTTTTTTTAGTCCAACAAATGGTTCTTTCTCTTATAACAATAAATACAGTACAAAACAACTGAAATAAATAGACCACAGTTCTGAGAGTTATATGGTTTAGCATACATTGAGAATGTTATTTTTTCTTTTAAGACAGAGAAAACACATAAAAGTTGAGGAGGAAAAGTATGGAGCATAGGGTAGGAACTGGGAGACAAGGAACTGGATACAGATTTGATCTGAACACATTACATCCATGTATGGATACTAAATAAAAAATTTCTAAATAAATAATAAATAAGTAAAATGCCAATATTCTAATTCAGTGAATACAAAGATGCCACAAATGTTTTAGAACCCAATATTTCAGTAGCATGAAATATAAAATAAATGACATATGGTAACTCTTTTTTTATATAGATTGTTTTTTCTTATCTTGAGAGCCTTGAAGAATTACTTACACAGGAGATTGTTAAAATCCACACCTCCCATTAATAGCTAAAAATAAAATATAAAATAAACATTATGTGGAAAATGTGTGAGGCAATTGAAGTGTTTTTTTTTCTAAAATGAACATTTGTTATCACTTCAAGGAATATTTTATTATTCCAATTCTATACTAACATCTAAACATAGAAACAAATCTTTAGCACCAAATCTTAGTGGAATCTTGTTTATCTGTTTAGTGTGTATGTGATTGTGTATGTGTGTGTAGGGGGGTGTCCATGTCATTATGAGTGTGCAAGCAAGCACATGTAGAGGTGGACATCAGCACAGAAGTCTGCCACGATTGCTCTTCGCCTCAGTTTGAATTGGCTCACTGTTAGGCTACAATGGTTAGGCAGCAAGTCCCTGAAATGTTCCTGTTACCCCCCCCCAGCACTGAAACACCACTTCTAACTTTTATATAGGTTATATATATCTGAATCCAGGCCCTCATAGACAAGGTGCAAGCCCTTTATTCACTAAACCTCAACACATCTTACTGAAATCTATTTTGATATATTTCAAAAGGAAATTCTGCACATTGCATGAACTTTAGCTGCAACTGAGGGAGAAAATTTATGTAAAGCTGAAACCAAGTTTATTAATGCACATGAACAATGACAATCAAACCAAAACTGACCGTCACAGTCATAAAGTATCCAGTGTCATAAGAACCCATTAGCACAGATAGTAAAAAGTTTCCTAAAGCAGTTGAAAAGCTAGATTACATGTAACCTCAAAATAAATGTGTAGGTAGCCTTAAGTAGTTCAGAATGCCCAAGAAACTTAGTTCATTCTGCTTATAATAATGCTTTATTGTTCAACCATGATGGCCCAGCAGGACGCAAGTGCACCGAAGTTACTGACATGATGACAGCATCAAGTGCTGGTGAGTGTGCAAATCCATGAAAACTGCCTTCTAGATCTGAGACAAAGTATTAACAGCCCCACAGGTTTTTACATAATCTCCTTGTAAAATGTGCTATCATATGACCTCACAATTCTCATCATAAAGATACAAAATGCAAATCTACACCATAACATTTTTCCATGAACTCAAACATTGGCAATGTTATTACACCCTAACTGTATTCACTGTGAATAGAACAGGGCAGAAGCAGAAACGAACAGGAATCAACTATTGACACAAAGACGAGCACAAGCAATTCCAACAAAAAAATATATATATATATATATATTGGCTGAATGAAATCAGGAGTGAATACATATAAAATATATGCATCAAATAACAGTTAAAACAAGACAATTAGAAAATTAGGACTTTGGTAGCATTTACACCTATATGTTTGTGTTTGAATCTGTACTGACTAGTTGTTTGTAACCTGGACACAAACTAGAATCATTTGTGAAGATGCCTCAGTTGGGAAAATGTCTCCATAATATTTGCCTGTAGGCAAATCCGTAGTGCAATTTTAAAATTAGTGATTGATCTAGGAGAGTGCAGCCTATTTTAGATGATCTTAGGCTATATAAGAAAATAGTTTGAGAAAGGCATGGAAAGTAAGCCAAGTGCCAGTCATTCCATGGTCTCCGCTTCAGTTCCTGCTTCCAGGTTCCTGCTTTGAGCTCTGTCCTGGCTTCCTTTAGTAATGGACTGTTACTTTAAAATGTAAGAAAATTAAACCTTTACCTCCCAAGTTGTTTTTGATCATGCTGTTTCATCATAGCAATAAAAACCCTAATTAAGACAGTATATAGAAATATAGTCTTTGTTACAAAGTTTAGGAAAGCATTTTATATATATATATATATATATATATATATATATACTTAATTCTATGATTCAATATAAAAATATTTAAATAATTTAAATTGTCACAAATATGGTTTATATACTATTTATATTCAAGGCTCTCTTGAAAGCTGTTAGCAGTATACTCTGACTTAATTAAGCATATCATTTACTTTTTATTTGATTAGTTACATTGGATGAATTTTACCATACTGCTACCTGAGAAAAACAAACTTGCTATTATCTTATGGTTAATATAAGGGGAAAATTGAGAATTGACCTGAGTGGGTCTTTAATATTGCTTGAGGAAAATCAGAAAACCAGAAATGAGAAGAAAAATAAATCTCAGAAATTGTCTATTTAATAGTTACTACAACTACAACAGAAAAAAAAGTGAGATGCCTAATTCAGTCTAAAAATATGAACACAGTCATTTACATATATTTACCAGTCAAGTACATTTATAGGTTGCTATGGAAACAGGAACAACATGTATAATATTGTCAATATAGTTAACTAGATCCTATGGGAAAATTAGCAAAGTTTCCTCCCTCACCCCATAGCAATTTAAAGGAACCTGAAGCATACCAGTTATATTAAAAATCACTCTACTATACTCCAATAATCTCTAATTCCACATTAAGTGACACAAAGGAAACTGTCTACATGTTTTTCAGGGTGATTTTCACTTTGATGAAAGGTATGATGTTTGCTTCTCTCCATTTAATTTCCTGCAGAAACAGTACTTTCTTCTCTCTCAGGGTGACCTATATAGAGAGCAGTCTGTGGAATGAGAAAATTCTGAAATATGAAGATATATCATTCTTATAATTCTCTCTCTAAAATATATTTCTAAGGAAAAGCATTTCAGAGATACGTCCTACAATACAATTGACAGCAATGAAAAACTGAAAATAGCTGAAACATTTAAGAGCTGGTATCTGGGAGGGAATTTACAGGATTTCTATTCATTCAAAAGACAGACATATTTGTATTGACAGTAAATTTGGCCATTAGAAAAACATTTGAACAATGAAATATATTTAAAAATAAATGTTTGTGTATATATTACTGAGAAAAAAATAATAGAGTTAATATATACAGATAGAGATAAAGCAGAAAAACCAGAATATGTATGTGTGTGTGTGTGTGTGTATGTGTGTGTGTGTTAGAGGGCTGCAACCACTTCGAAGGGAAAACTTCAAAGCAAATAATAAGACATTTCTAAGATTTTAAAATGAAATCCATAAAACTCACTGATAATCCAACTCATTATTCTATCATCAGAATAGAAATTGCTGTATTAAAACTTTAAAGCTAGTTGTGGATACTCAAGTGTATAATTCAAACATTTGAGAGGCATAGTCAAGAGTCTCTTTACACATTTGAGACACACTTGTTCCTTCTAGTGAGTTCCAGACCCTCCTTAGCTTCACAGTAAGACCATGACTCAAATAAATAAACAAGTTTTAAAAATCATTTGACCTCCTTATATAAAATATAACTTGTCAAGAATTCTCATTTTCCTGGGGCAGGGGACTGTCATGTAGGGACACGCCACTCCAAAGGAGTGGGTGGAATGCAAGGGACAGGGGGTAGAAGGTGGGAGGGCGGGACTGGGAGGGGTGGAAAGAGGGCACTGTGATGGAGATGTAACATGAAGTAATAAATAAATATTTAAAAAAGAATTCTCAAGTTCTTCTTCACAAAATCCCCCTTCTCTGCCAATTGCCCAATTATTTAACACTAGCACAAGAATCTAGTTTCCTTGTAGTATAATGACTTAGCGGATCTTTGTAAAAAAAAAAAAATCATTGCAGAGATAATGACAGAGTTTACAAACTTCTGTTTCTCAAATAATTGAACACTCAATAAATAATCACAATAACAAGCAATGAAGAATAAATATCAGTCGGGACATGGTCACATTAGCAGAAACTAATAGTTTTATAAAATATTCGTCTTCCCTATTTTTGAAAAATGTTGGAAATCACTACATAAATCACTTATTTAATAATTAAGACTTCTACATTCTTATGTATGCTTGGGACACCATTCTCTCCTAATTACAGTAATATTTATTGAGAGCAATTTTATGGCTTAAATAGAGTAAATTACTCTATTTAATTTTTATATCACTGTCTAGTGATATAAAAAAAATTCCCATGGAAAGAAGAAAAGTTGGGCTTTGGTTGATGGTATCGGTTGCTCATGTTTCAGCACCTAGAATTGGACCCCAATTCTAGGAAAAAAACATTCAGACTCTATTTTACACTCATCGACCTAAAGTGGACTTGGCCTTGGAGGAACCTGCAAAAAGTATCAGCTTTATCAATGATCAGTCATAGCAGCTTTCAGGAGCAGCAAAAGCATCTAGGAGCAGGAGAAGTAGTGTTAATTATAAGCCTGACTTCTTCTTCTGTTCTGTTTTCTACTTACATAAAAGTGTTCTGTGAAGTTGAGAAAATAAAGAGGTACTATGAACCCAATGAGGAATCCTTTTTACTGTAAATGAGCAAAGGTTTAAATCAAGAGAACCATAAAATAAAACCCCAAGCAAAAGGATGGACAATCTTCAACAAATATATATATATATATATATATATCTGTTTAAAATTTAATAAGCTTCTGCAATGGTTAATCTTGACTGCCAACATGATGGAATTTAGAATTACCAAAGAAACATATTTGGGCATATTTTGAAGGCTTATCTGCATTAGGTTAAATGAGTAAGAAATCCCAATTCTAAAGGTGGGTAGTACCATTTACTGGAAGGATTCTCTACTTGAGTAAAAGTAAGTTAGCTGAGCACAAATATTCACTTCTCTCTGATCTCTGACTACTGTTGAAATGGGACCATTGCCTGCTACACTGTCCTCCCAAAGATAAACTGTATACACTGGAATTGTCAGTCAAAATAAACCTTTCCTTTCTTAGGTTATTTCTGTTCAAATTTTCTTGCAGTGGTGAGACAAGTAACTAATACACTTATTTTACTTAGTTCTCTGTTTAATGACAAAGGAGAAACCCACACACAATGGGGAAAGATAAACTGATATGTGATAACATAATCTCAGATATTTGCGAAAGTTTCTTTCTAACTTCTATTCAAATTTAATCACAATATAATAGGAACAAAACAATAGAAAAAATTGATTGGATAACATCTGTCGAGAATTTGGTAGTCCTATAGTGAAAATAACAGTTTTTAAAAAATAAAATATGTTAAATTATGTAAATTCACATGCTTCACACTTTCAACAACAAAAAAAGTGTAATTTGTGTGTCAGGCTTGAAAGAGGCCATTCTTACAGGATATCTCAGCTAAGTGCAATGTATCAAGTTAATTTTATTTATTTCTTATTCCACGAGGTTGTGATTGTTTTTCACTGAGACTGAAACAGACACTGGTGCTTAAGTGTATTTACTTTCTAAATTCATCATGCTTCTTCCAATATCCAATCATCTGAAAAGCCTGTCAACTTCTCTAGTTTGCACCTGAAATTTGGAAAGAGTGAAATGACTGTAAACTATGTCCTGTAACCTATCTTTTAAATTATTATTGAGTTTTGAAGAGACAATAATAAAAAGTCTCATGTGCATCCACCATACTAGTCATGACTTTGGTATTTTTAAAAGAATCAAAACATAATTACGCTGTATGTTTTAATTCTCCTAGCCATCTGTGTTCTGCTGAACACACTCTAGCCTTGTGAAACCCAGACAGGTGGCATAAGGGTTATCCAAGTATGAAACATGAACATAGAATTTTTTTAAAAAGTCCTAGGCATTAAAATAAAATAAGAAATATCTCACGTCCCTCAGATTTCTAAAACACAGAGTAAATAAAAATAAATAAACAAATAAATGAAAAGAGGGAGCAGAGACAAGAGGTCCACTGTTCTCCCACACCTCTCAGTGAGTGAAATAGTTTGAAAAGAAGACTGAGGGCAAATCAGTCATTTTATCTATGCTATCTGCAACTGGCATGACTATCAGAGAGTAACAGGGAAGACTGAAGTTTCCTGTGGAGTAGACACTGAAAGGACCTGATTAAGCTCCTCAGAACCTCTGATGGTTAATCCCACATGCCAAAAAATGGAAGTCACATATTTTGTGACTCTGAAGGTCCCTTCCAGTGCCTGACACCTCACCCCATCAACTGAAGAAAGAGGGTGCCCTCCCCACTCTAGCTGAACATCATCTAGTATTGGGGGGAAAAGGGAATAAAGTAAGTGGATGAGGAGAGAGGCATTCACCTAAGACATCCTTTCCTTATATTGGCTAAAGATAGCTCATGCATCCTGTCTACAGATTGTAGTTGATACCATCTCTCATCTGGTTCTAAGGTTTTCAAAATAGACTAAACTATTACATGGATTCTACGTTGTTTGTAGCTTGATAGTGTTGTATTGGGAACCTTAGGCCTCCTTAACTTATTCCCTTTACCCCTTTTATACCTCCTGCCCTCTACCCACTTCCCTGGAAGCCCCCTTCCACCACTACTGTGGTCCCTTACCATTTTATTAACTTCTATGTTTGCCAACATAAACATATTTATTTAAAGTCTCAAATGTAGCATCTACAAATGAGTGGAAACACATGATATTTGTAGTTCTGAATCTGTGTTGCCTCCAAGAGTTTAGCTGATAATTTCATAATTTTACCCTTCTTTACAACTGGCTAATATATGACTGATGTATATTTCAAAATTCCAATATATATTCAGCAGTTTATGGACGTCTATGCTACACCTATTTACTGATTATTTGGAGTAAAGCATCCATGAACATGGATAAGTAAGCATTTCTGTAGTATGATATCAAGTCCTTTGGGACTATGTCAAGGAATTGTACAGTTTTTCATATGTTGGATCCATTCCAGTCATTTTTAGAAACTCCTACTGATTCCTACAATTGCCCTTGCAATTTATGCTTATACCAACAGTGAATAGTGTGCTCCTTTTACCTACATCCACACTAGTATGGATTGCCATTTATTTTTTTAATCCTAGTGATATTGATTATAATCAGATGATATCTCAGAGTAGTTTAATTTCAATTTCCATGATAGATAATGATGAATAGTGAACATACTTCAGCCTTTTATATTTCTCTTTCTGAGAATTATCTGTTTAGCTCCATGCTCCAATTTTTAATTAGATTATTTGATTTCTTGGTGTTTAGTTCTTGAGTTTTCTTTTCTTTGTATCTAGATATTAACCATTTGTCAAATGTGAGAATTTTTCCCCTTGTGTAGGCTGTCTCTTCACTTGAATGGTGGTGCCTTTGCTATACATAATCTTCTTGGTTTCATGAGGTCCCAGGTTACAGGGTATTTGATTGTTGTACATAGAAAACCTAATTGTAGCCGGGCGGTGGTGGCGCACGCCTTTAATCCCAGCACTTGGGAGGCAGAGGCAGGCGGATCTTTGTGAGTTCGAGGCCAGCCTGATCTACAAAGTGAGTCTAGGACAGCCAGAGCTGTTATACAGAGAAACCCTGTCTCGAAAAACCAAAAAAAAAAAAAAAAAAGAAAACCTAATTGTAAGCAAAATATAAAAGCCTAAACAGATACTGCATTTGTCAAATACAGTTAGGTGTGTCCTGAAGAGATGCAGTTTGGGCGTGCCTCTAAAAGCCTCCACTGATAGAATGTTAAAGAATAGGAAGTTCCTGCCTATTTTAAGGCAAGTTGCTTGGGAGAGGTCTTGTGGTATTTGCACTATGACTGAGGCAAAGTCAGCTGGGTGGCCTCAAGCTACCCCACTGTAAAGGTGAAATGGTTCAGACCCAAAAACTGACTTGTCTTTAAACCCCACTACCATGACAATGACATGGTTCAGCCTGCTGAAGGTGTAGGGGAGGAGCTAGATACTTCTTTTATAAGCAATTGGACCTTTGATAGGGCTCTCTTTTTCATCTTTGAAGAGCCTTTATTGAAGGAGCTCTGGGAAAGAGTTAGGGATCCTCTCTGGGTTTGCCGGAACAACAGAGAAGCAGCTGGCAGGACACAGGTAAAACAGAGATCTCAGAAGCCCTCAAGAAAAAGATAGACTAGCTAGGTAGAATTATACAGACAGAGGATTCTAAAGAGCTAGTAGTTTAGTTATAGAATCAGGCTTGTAAATAGATAATTTGTTTATAGTTCAGAAAATAAAGTTACCTCGCTGAGCCAGCAATCTTTTACTTTAGTTTATACCTCCCGTGTCTTTATTGGTATAAATAGTAGATAATTATTTAAACACTTACAGCCCCATTTGGCAACTATTGGTCTTAGAGCCTGTGTTGCTCAGTCCTGTTCAGAAAGCCCTACCCGATGCCTCAGAGTTCAACTGTATTCCCTAATTTCTACCTTACCAGATTCAGGGTATCTTCTCTTATTTCGAGGTCCTTAAAACATTTAGAATTGGGTTATAGATAAATAAACCAGGAGCAGGTTTTATTTTACCATACGTACATATCACTCTAGTCTGTCTAGTACTACTTGTTAATAATAACGTCTTCTCTCCAATCTATGTCTTCAGTCACTTTATCAACAATCATGTGGACGTAGGCGCACAGGCTTTTATCTGTATATCCTCAAATCTATTCCACAACAGAGGATTTTTCTTAGTACCATATTGGTTTTGTTACTATAGTATAATTTGAAGTCTAGGACATTGATGCTACTTTTCATGTGTAACACTGATGTGCATGCTTTATAAGTAACTTGACCTTTCTCCCTTGATACTTTATACCCCTTTGGTTAATCTATGTTCTAAAATTGAGTCCTCTCTCTCTTTCTTGTTAATTTGACTGAAGGTTTGTCAACACTGTAATCTTTTCAATGAATAAACCAACTCTATTAAATTGAACATTTTTGTTCCCTTATAATATTTGTTGTTCTTGCATTTTTATTTAAATACTGAGTTTTATTATCTGTTCTGGAAGTTGTCTCCATTCTTCTTTAACCAAGGCCTTTATGTGTATGATTCAGTTATCAATTTGAGATCTTTTGAATTATTTTTTATGTAGGTACTTTATTCTTGTAATTGTCCTCATGTGTAACATAGATTTGGTATGTTGTGTTCTTATTACCATTCATATAAAACTTTTATATTTTTCTTCTTGATTTCTGTCTTTGATCCTATAGATATTCTGTAAGATTATTAGTCTACATGATTTTGTGTACTCTCTATTGTTTCTAGTAATGTTGATATCTAGCTTTCGTTGTTTTTGCTTGAAGTTTACTAGTCAGGTATTAGAATAAATAAGCCTGTGTGGTTTTAGCTCATTCACTGGTGAAGTTTTTCTACATCTTTCCCTAAGGTGTGCAATAGCCTCTCAAGAAGTGAAAAGGGGTAACACGCTTCCTAATCCAATTGTGGGTCTACGGTGTCTGTTAGGAAACTGAGATCACAAACACCTAGTTATTATTGAATGATGTGTATTAATTTCTGTGATTATGTGACCTTTTTTTCACTACTTTTGATGAACTATTCTGAACTTTTAAAAAATTCATTTCCAAAGATATCCTGGTTGTTTTGTTCTTTTCAGACTGACAAAAGGAAATTTTCAAGTAGAAATATAAACATAATGTGAACATACTTTAAAAAGGAAGAACAATAGGCCAGCAATCATCCAAAAAATATTACACATGTGAACAGATGAGTTTTTTATAAGTAATAAAAAACTATTTTTACCTTGTGTTTGATCATCAAAGAATAAAAATGCAGCTATATTTTTACAACAATTCTAGTAGAAAACTAAGTTTCAATTTATAAAATTGTATAATTTTGATAAAAGGCAAATTTTGATAAAAGGCAATTTGCACATTTATTATTGCTTAAAATGTGAACAAATTTGTTTTCTTGATATAAATAAACATATCCTAGGGAAACAAGGTATAAGTTTTTTTGTGTATGAATATGTACAAAAATATATAATCATGCACAGTAATTATCATTGCCATTCTGCCATGCTATGAAATATATACATGTGTATATATATACATATATATATATATAGCAAACATTCAAAAACTTAGACTCATTTAGTATGAAAAGTAGAATAATAAATAGCCAAGATATATATTTTAATGAAAAGACCCCTAAGATAGGAGTATTATAATATTATTATTTTGTTGGTATTCATATGGATAAGGAGGAAATCATATCCACAGAGTTTTATGCTGATTTGAGGGACTGTGTTGATTTTAGATTATTTTATAGTGCTTATAAGTGTACAGAGTTTTAAAAAACAATTTGTGATAAGGAAAATGGACAAATGAAAAATTAAATAAACAAGCTCTAAAGAAACATGAATGTCTACTAAGTATGAAAATATTAAACCTCAATAACAGACATAAGATTATATTACAAGAAAATATGGTGTGTAATTTTCCATTGTTTTCCCTTTATACAGACGTTCTCATTCTTCTGTGATCCTTTAATATAGTTCTTCATGTTGTGGGGTCCCCTAACCATAAAATTATTTTGTTTGCTACTTCATAACTATAATTTTGCTACCCTTATGAATCATTATGTAAATATCTGTGTTTTCCATCTTTGGGTTTTCCAGTCCACAGATTGGGAACCACTGATTTATGATTTTAATATAATAAAATTCAGTATAAAATGTATCATGGATGTCACACAATTACTGTTTGTGATATATTTACAATTACACTAATTTTCTATTTGAAAATTTCAGGCAAAAACAACAATTTTCATGTCACCTAGTGTTCTAAATCTACATCTAGATAGTTATCCCAAGTATCTATTCATATTGTGAAAAAATTCAGTTACACAGGCACATTGTAAGGCACTGATCACAATAGTAAAACTTCAAAGATACTAAATGGTTATTGACAAAATTGAAAAAGACTGCAGCATACTGTGTGTAGTGGTTTGATTGCAATATCTGAGACATCTCCCACGGTCTTGGGCATTTGAGTACTTTGTCCCCAGCTAGTGGGGCTCTTACGACAGGTTAGCTGGTGTAGCCTAGCAGGAAAAAAAAAGTAAGCCATTGGGAGGAGGCTTTGGGAATGAAAGACTAAGTCTATTTCTAGTATACTCTGCTTGTGTTTGCTCTTCAGAGTGTGACCAATCAGCTTCTGCTCTACCGTCTGCCTTTCTGCTGCCTCTGCTCCACCATCATGGATCTTTCTTCGATAGTTTTCATTAGTCATTATGCTTTACTAAAGCAATAGAAGAGTAACTAATACAGCTGAGAGTAGTGGACAGCAGTTAAAGCACAGAATTAGTGCTAAGCATTGACAAGAATATGTTGCTAACACATGCCTTGATTCATAACAGCAAACTTGAAGGAAGTGATACATTTCTCATTACAACAGAACTAACAAAGATCAAAATGAAGACTGAACACAGATTTTCCACATTTCCAAGATTGCTTCTCCTTTCTCTTTCTTACTGGACTTGTATTTAGAAACAAGTGAGAAGAAAGTGTTAAGCTCCACAATAACAGAAGAAATAGATCTAATACTCCTGGTTTTAGCCCCCTACAAGCATCAAGAGAATTTAAATGTGTTTGTAAAATTCACTCACATAAAAGAACATTCATTAGCTAATCATCAGTTAATTGTCAAATAAATGGAAAATGCAAAAAATGACCTTGAACTTGGCAGTCCAGTAAAAGAAAACAAGATCAGTCTAAATATTTGCAAGAATTTCACAGATATTGACATGGTATGATATTCATTACATACCTACAGAGCTACACAATTATAGACTACTTTGTAATACTTCTGTTAAAGCTAAAAAGCATACTAAACTAACAATATCAAAAAAATAATTAAGATACTTTTGTAATTAAGTTAATTACTTAAGATTTCACTAACATCTTAAATCTTTTCAAAGCTCAGTGATTATAATTAATACAGATTGCAAAGCAAAAATTATTTTGAAAAAAAACAATGCATACTATAAGTCCAATTATTTAAATGAGGCTAGGAAACTTTAATTTGACCACTGGTCAGTAATTAAGTATTGAATTAAAGTTTCCCCTGATGATAGAGAATAACAAAATAAAATGTTAATGAACACAAATTGCTCTAACCATTACAGGGAATGCTATCTCCAAAGTGTATAGAACAAGTCAGGCATGATGTGCATGCCTGTATTTCCAGAACTCCAAAAATTAAGGTAGGAGAATCACCCATCAGCTCAATAGAAGCCTGAGACTGCAGAGTGAGACTTTATTGAATGAACAAGAGAAAGAGAAAGAAAGAAAGAAAGAAAGAAAGAAAGAAAGAAAGAAAGAAAGAAAGAAAGAAAGAAAGGATAAACACTGAACTTTTATTCATATGGTAGCTGAACATTAGTTTTTCATTTTTCAAATTTTATCTCTAAGAATAGTGATATGTATATTAATATTAATAAACACTTCAATTAAAATATCATTACATTACTTTGTCCTTCTTTTTCCTCCTTCCAACCTCTCCCATGTGCCCTTTTCCAACTCCTACTATGCTGCCACTCTCATTTTTTTAAATCTTTATTTTATGAATATCACATCATGCACCTTGTTCCCTCCCATCTCCTACCTCCCCCCAGACCCACCCTCTACCCTTGCAATCTGTCCCAGGATAAAAAATAACAGCTCATTGTGGAAGCTGCAGTGTATCTCAGTATGTCCCACAATATTCCTCTTTGTCCACATATTTTGCTTGCAAATGTTCATTATAATGAATCCTCGGTCTGCTATGAGGCCCCTGGTTTCTGCTACTACATCAGTACAGAAACCTCACTGGGACTCCTCTCAGATATGCCATAACTCTCCTGTGTCGTAGAAATCCTGTAGTCCTGGTTGGTGGAACTGACCTCTTCTTGCACTCCAGCAGTTCATCCATGGGGTAGATGTTGGGGTGGGCCAACTGAAAGCCCTGGTTCTGGACCTGCAACCTCCACTTGCATGGTCAGTTCAACTTTGGAAAGGTGCATGGCCTGCTCTCCCCAGTGCTGCAGCATGTGAGGGGCAGGGACAGCTCTCTTGCTCTTGTGACCCTTTCTGGGCCATATGTCCTGTGGGTCAATGGTGGTGAGGGCAAAAGGGAGGGAGGCATCTCTCCCTAGCCAACACCACCACACAGCAGACAGAAGGCAGAGCTGGCTTTCCCACACTCACTTCCTCAGGGATAACTAACCCACAACCCCCATATCCAGGACCAGCTGTAGTGTGCTACCTAGGCAAGGTGCAGGGCCTGCTCTCCTGAGGGCTGCAGCATGAGAGGGGCAGGGACAGCTCTCCTTCTCTTGTGACTCCATCTGGACCAGATCTCCTGTGGACCAATGGTGAAGAGGGCAAAAGGGAGGGGAGGGCTTCTCTCCATAGCCAACACCACTACACAGCAGAGAGAAGGCAGGGCTGGCTGTACCACATTCACTCCCTCAGGACTGACTGACTTACAATCCCCATATCCATGGCCAGTCAGAGTTCTTCTAGTTTCTGGTTTGTTTCTTGTCCTGGGATCCCATCCAGTGCTTGCATGGCACTGGTCTGGTAGTCATCTCAGGCTACACCACGGCGTCAAAATGGTGTTGGTAACCAGCTTGCTCTTTTTTTCCAGGATTGTTAGGTTGCTATTCATTCAGATGTTCATAGGTCAGAACACCGAATGTAGATATAGCCTCTCTTCTCTCTGCCACCTACTGATGCACATATGATATAGCAGTCACATCTGAAATGGCTCGAAGGGCAAGCTGCCTTCTACTCTTAAACTGATAGCCTGTTTTCCTTTGATTATTATTTATTATTATTATTATTATTATTATTATTATTATTATTATTATTACATATGGACAATGTGCAATACAAAAATGTAAATAAAATCTTCTACATTCAATTTGTGTGTGTGTGTGTGTGTGTGTGTGTGTGTGTGTGTGTGTGTGTGCTTTCAAAGATGACCATTTTGTATTGAATAATCAGTCAGAGGCACCCAGCAATCATTAGTTTTCTGTACCTTTGGTCTAGAAGTAGGAGCCCACCAAATTTTCCCCTTTTGATGTTAACATGTCCATTGATATTACAAGGTCACAGTGTTATTTATGAAGCCATTATTTCACAGCAGACTTCCTGGTATTCTGAATCTTGTAGTCCCTACTCCTCTTCTGCAGTGTTTCCTGCACCATTGATGCAGCAGGTGTGATACCAATGAATGTATTTTCATTTGAATCTCCACAATCTGAGGATCTCTGCATTGTGACCTGTTGGGTTTTTCAGTGATGGTCTCCATTAACTTTAAAGAGAAGTTTCATTGAAGAAGGTCAGGAGCTACATTTATCTGTGGTATATGGATAAGATTCAGAATGCAATAAAGAATTATACTGGTCTAGCAAAGTGGTGGCTGCAGATTCATTTCTAAGTAGAGCTCACTAGCTCCTGGAATCTGGCTAGATTTCCAGTAATGGTCATAGTCTCCATCATGGTGAATGGGGCTTATGACCAACTAGACAGTCGTTGATTGCCACTGACATGTGAATGCCATTTCTTGAACCTTTATACGTAGCTTGCTATTTTTTGGTCCATATGTGCTGCATGTAGGTAGGGATGTTTAACTGCTTCCCACTCGTGGAAACTTGCATAGTATTTTCTGAAACCATAGAGGCTAGATCACAGAGAATAGGCCTTCAAGTCAGATCCAGCTTGAGTCATGTGATCTAAAGGTTTGGTGTCTTTATCAAGAGAGGTGCATCCTCAAGCCCTGAGAAGCAACCAACAGCTACAGCTATACTTTCTGTTGATTTAAGAGTCATTTGAGCTATCCTAGTGACCTGTTTAAAAGTTTTCTTTTGCCTAATACTAGAGGTCTTTTTTTTTGTCTACATTTCCTATGGGAAACTTGTCAACACAAGTGACTTAACTCCTTTTAAGATATAAATATATGTATATCATATTTAAGTGTACTTGTATATATGTACATGTATATGTACATATGTGTGTTTATTTACACATACGCTCTTGAATATTTTCAATAGGGTGACTATAAAACATTTCAGAGCAAGTATCTATGGAGTAGAAAATTGAGTCATTTGATCACATGCTAAAGGGTTGTATAGCTGGATCATATGAAGACATATTTTTAGCTTTTTGAAGATTTTCTGTACTTATTTCCAAAGCAAATGCTGCAACTTGAATTTCTACTAACATTGAATGTGAGGAATCCACTTTCTCCACAACCTCTCCAGCACTTTTCAATGATTTTCTCATGTTTGAACATGAGCTTTTGACAAAATTCAACATGCTTTTATGTTAAACATCCTAGAGATAATAGGATTAGAGGGGATATACTACAATATACTAAGGCTATATATGACAAAACCACAGCCAACAATATACTAAATGGAGTAAATTTCAAATAGTCTCATTAAATTCAGGAATGAGACAGACCTCTCACTATCACCAATCTTTTTCAGTATAGTGCTGGAAAAACTAGCTGTAGCAATAGGGAAAGAGAAGGAAGTTAAAATGATACAAATAGAAATAAAATCTCTATTTGCAGAGAATATGAAATTATACAAGGATATGCAAAAATTTCATAAAAACTCCTGGAAACAAACAAACAAAAAAGTCAGCAAAGGGCACAAATTCAACTTACAAGTATCAGATATTTTAAAATTTATTTATTTATTTATCTTACATTCCAACCACAACCCCTTCCTTCCTCTCCTCCCAGTCCCACCCTCCCATCCACTTTCCCCCATACCCCTCCACCTACAAGCTACCAAACCACTCTGGCACATCAGTTTTTCAAACATCATCAACAACAGAAAAATACATGGAAAAGGAAATTACATACACTTTCATCAACAATAAAATATCTTGGAGTATACCTAATGAAGGAAGTGAAAGACTTCTACACTGAAAATCTCAAATCTCTGGAGAAAGAGATTGAGAACCACACTAAAACATGGAAAGACATCCTGTGCTTGGTAAAATTAATATTGTGAAAATGATTATCTAACCAAAAACAATTTAAAGATTCAATAAAATACCAATCAAAATACTAACCACATGCTTCACAGAAATAGGAAATAAATCTTAAAATCCATATGGAACCAGAAAAGATCCAAATACCCAAGGCAATCCTTAACTGAAAAAGATTAGTACTGCACATATTGCCATTCAGACTTCAATATATATATATATATATATATATATATATATATATATATATATATA
>CAJQZJ010034157.1:3357187-3370294 GCA_907164525.1 Lophiomys imhausi | reverse complement strand
TATATATATATATATATATATATATATATATATATATATATATATATTATAGAGCTATAGTAATAAAAACACAACATGGTACTGTCACAATAACAGACATACATCAATGGAATACAGTAGAAGACGCAAGATGAGTACTTGTTACTAGAGTCATCTGATATTTGACAATGAAACAGAAATCATAAAATCATAAACTAGAAAAAAGATAGAATCTTCAACAAATAGTTCTGGGAAAACTGGATGTTCGCATGCAGAAGAATGAAATTAGACCAATATAAATTGCTCAGAACAAAAACTAGCTCAATGTTGATAAAAGACCTCATTTTGAAATCTGAAACTCTAAAACTGCTAGAAAAGTATATAGCTAGTACCTGTTGAGATCTATTTATAGGAGAGGAGTTTCTTAATAGTAATACTTTTACCAGGAAATATAGACAGCAATTGAAAAGTGGATTATCATAAAGCCAAAAGACTTCTGTACAGCCAAGTACACAAAGAATGAGTGAAGAAGCACTCAGAATAGGAAAGTGTCATTGCTGGCTCTGCACATCTTACAGGGGATTTACATTCAAGTACAGAAAGATCGAAAAATAACAAAGAGTCACAGAATAGAAAAATTATCTAATTAAAAGTGGGCTTAGATCTAAACAGAGAATCTTCAATAGATGAAATAAAAATGACTAAGAAACACCTCAAAAAGTATTCATCATTCTTACCAATTAGGAAGATTTAAATTAAAAAAAAACAAAAAAAAATTGAGATTTAATCTCACCCAGTCAGAATGGCTAAGATCAACAACCTACTCATTCTTGAAATAAAAATGATATGACTTGTGGAACCCTAATTAAATTTTCCCATCTCAATGAAATTTCTTAGTAACAGACATAACAGCATGAAAAGCCTAAATGAAACTGAGAAATAACCCCCTTTCTCACATCCTAATTGGGGATTTTTCTACAGTTTCATAATGTGATTCAGTGACTATAATGGGGAAAGCAAGGCAACAGTCAGGTAGGCATGACCCTACAACAGTAGCTGGGAACCTGTGTCTGATCCACAAGTTGGAAGGAGAAGGAAAGGGGGAGACTAGGCTTGTCATGGGTTTTTGAAATTTCAAAGCCCACTCCTAGTGATACACCTCCTCTAACAAGGACATACATTCCACCTATTAGTGACCAGACATTCAAATATATAAGCCTATGAGAGCCATTCTCATTCCTACAACCAGTTGCCTTGGTCATAGAGTTTCATCACAGCAATAGTAAAGTTACTAATACAGGAGTTGGCTCCAGAGAATAGGACATTCTGTGGCAGATTAAATCACATTGCTTTGGAGGAAGATGGAGGATTTGGGAAGTTTGAACTAGAAAACCCATTGAATGCTGTTATCAGATCTTAATAGGTCTTCTTCATAGGAGACTGGAAGACAGTAGTCCTGACAAGAGTATGGAATGTGGAGATCCAGCTTAAGAGGAACAGGAGAACATATTAGCAAGTCAGCTGGGTTTCATTCCTGTGATAGTTCGGCAAACTTTGTAGTTGCTTCTGCCATTGTCCTTAGAACTTGCCTGAAGCTAAATATAAAAGTAATGAACTAATTGCAATGATGAAGGAGGTTTCAAGACAGAATATCTTGACTTCATCGAATGAATATACATATTCACTAATCATTGTAGACAACAGGTCTACATGAAAACAGGGCAAATGAGGCAGAAAAGGAATATAAAACATTCAGTTTAGAAAGACAAGGAACAAACACAGCATCGAGGCTAGGGAAATAACTCAGGAGGTAAGTTACTTGACACAGGAACATGAGGAACTGAATACAATACCCACCCAAAAGAACTGTACAATGGTGCATACCACTAGCCTAGAGGAACAAGAGACACATTCATCTATGGAGCTTACTGGCCAGCCAGTGTAGTAGTAGCCACACTGGTAAGCTCCAGGTTTATACCTGTCTCAAGGTATATGGTGGAAACTGACTGAAGACACCCAAGTTTACTTCTGGCACATACTCACAGTTTTTACACATACATACACATTTATATACATTCGAACACACCTACACACACACACAGGGTCAATAGTCACCCCAACCCTTTGGAATCCCCAGAAAAGATGTCATTGCCACAACATCGCTGTCTGATTTCAAAGGGAAACCCTCTGATTTTTGCCTATCTGTGATCCTTGGAAGAGACATCTTGAAAATCACTTAAATTCTCATTGAAGTTTGAGGCAGAAACAATCCCAGAATTTTTTTTTTCATTTTTTAAACCAATGATCTACAACAGCTTTTAAAAATATGTTTCTTTTTACCTACTTTATAATTTTTATGATAGTAATCTTTCAATTTGGCTTCACCTTGATCATATATGTTAAAAAACAAACACTTTGAAACTTAGATGTATACTATGGCATTTTTAGAGGTTGTTACTTAGCAAAGCATGTTTCACTGCTCAGATCATGATCTTGCTAGAGGCATCTTATTTTTTCTCTTACTATGGGCTGGTGCAATAGAGAACTAACTTTTGGTCCCTAAGGAAGTTTATCATCTCGAGCCACTTCAGCATAACTTTGTATGAATTTTCAAAAGTATGAAGATCTCAGGACTGCAGAGATGGCTCAAAGGTTAAGAACACTGGTTGCTCTTCGGGAGATCCTGAGTTCAATTCCCAGCAAACAAATGTGCCTCATAACCATCTATATTGAGATCTGGAACTCTCTTCTGGCATGTAGGCATACATGTAGGCAGAATACTATATACATAATAAATAAATAAATCTTTAAAAAAATCTAAAGTATGAAGATCTCTGTAGTATTGATAATAATTTTATTTTTCTAACTCATTAAAACCTCTCATAAATCTTTGAAAAAGGAAATTCAAAAGTATTTTTTATAAAAATATTAACTCGGAGTGGTGAAGTATCATTATTTTCCAGAAAGAAGAAATTACAGCTGCCACAATATATAGTTATAGAGGTAACTTTTAAAATCATATTTAATCAGTTGTTCTTATGGCAATTTGCATCATTTTTCCAACACTTATTTTAAAATAGTTAAAGTCTTTCTTATTTTATCTACTCTGATAGACACATTTGCAAATGTAAATACAACATACATAATGCATATATATTCAGGCACAAATATATATCCACATAGAAATCCTCAATTTTCAAATAATTGAAATAACAACATGGTAAACATTGGCTACTTTTTATTAAGAAGTAATCACAATTTTGAGATCACTTAAGGAAAGCAGGATAATAAAAATATAC
The DNA here is from genome assembly GCA_907164525.1 of Lophiomys imhausi. Classification (NCBI taxonomy): domain Eukaryota; kingdom Metazoa; phylum Chordata; class Mammalia; order Rodentia; family Muridae; genus Lophiomys; species Lophiomys imhausi. The sequence continues at coordinate 3,367,016 of CAJQZJ010034157.1, read as the reverse complement.
ATTATTCAGCACAGAACACAGACATGGGTGTTTTATGAATGCATGCATGTACTCAATCTGACAAATGCTGCAAAAACTCCAAATATAATCATTTGAGGTGTATACTTCTTTACAGTGTTATGAAATCAGGATACTGTCTTAGTCCATAACCTATTACATAAAAAAGACATGGATTATTTCACAGGAAGTTCCAGTGAGAAAAAAAATGTGGAGTATTCACCATTGTATTCATGGGGACAAAGAGTGTCAAGATAATTACAAGAGGCATAGTATTTAATCTAGGTTCTATCTTTTCTATAATTTACTTTAACCTTTGGAATCTTCCAGGAAAAATACTGCATGGCTGTTAAGGAAATTGTAGTCACTAGAAAATACAATCTATTTTTTTACTCTGAAAATTTATATATCATTATATGGTCCCTAAAATTATACATATATATATATATATATGATTTTTATTAAATAGTACCACAACTATACACTTCTCATAACTATATACCATCTATGTGATAGCTTTTATGTGATCTCTTAGATTAAAAATTAAACGTGTGTTGCTGACCTTAAGTTTGTCATAGTCTAATTGAGGTGGACCTGCACAGCTATCTTTAAAGGAAGAGACTCTTTATTGTTCATCAAAACAAGATAGAGGAGCCTTGGGAATACTAGAATGAAAAAAGTGGAATTATACAACTGGGAGGCACATGCCTTTGATCCCAACACTTGGGAGGCAGAGGCAGGCACATAGGATTTACAATGATTTAAGTCTAAAAGCCATTTGCAAAAGGCAAGCTGAAATTCAAAGTGAATGGCCTTTGTGATCTCAAAATTTATACAGTTAAAGGTATATTTAGTTCCAAAATTTCAAAAGATTTTTTTTAATCTCAATTGAAAGATAACAATTTTTCTATTGTCAAAAAAACCAATTTGCTCTAGGAAAGATATTACCTGCCAAAAAAGTAACACCTCAGAGTTAGGATTAGGGCAGAGTTCTGTTCTTATCTTTCCAGGAGATTAAAAGCATCCAACTAAAATGTCCAGGAACAACTGGACAACTGAGACTTCTGAAGAAAAGAAACCAGAAACCAAAGAAGACAAGACAAGTAGCCCAATGATCCAGCCTCACAGACTGCCTCAGTAGCTGTTTCCTCACAAATCTATGTCCAGAACAACTTCAAAATGGCTAACTAAGATGGTTGAGCCTCACAGACTGTTCCAGCCAGGACTTCAGTAAAGCCCTGAACTTTCCCACCCAAAGTTCAACTTCTGACTACAAACTTCTCAAAGCATTTAAATTGCTGAGCACAAAAAAGACTGAACAAAAAATGCTACTATTAACATGCTTCAAGATTTTTCCATTATTATTTGGGCCCCCAAACAGGTTTCTAACATCCCAAATCAGCAGGAAGCAATTTTAAAAGAGCAACACCCCATTCACAGAAGATGAAGTGGGTGATTTTTTTTTTTGATCATTTGATGGGTTATAGATGTTTGTTGTCATTTAGGGGGATTAGTTACTGTAGCAGTATATAATTAAATTATTTACCAGTATTTATAATAAGGTTAATTGGTCAGCGGTGTTAATCTTTAACTCACCATTGTAAATAATCACACAGACACCTGATGGATTTTAACAAACCTTGGCCTGGATTGTGCAATCTTAAACCACTTAAGCTAGCCCTTAATTCTATTCCCCAAATATGACCCCATATGTACATATGTCTCCTGAGCTGTTATTCTCCACACTATGCAGATGTTCCAGGTCATGTGGAATGATCTTCTTTCATCTACCCTATCATGTGTCTTTTTCTTGCTCCGGCTTCTTTTCCTCTTCTCAAGGCTTCTTCTCAGAGATTGGGAGTGGAACTGATACTTACAAACCATACAAATTATAATTTAAATACAGGTAAGTAATTTAATTAATTATTCCTGCAGGTTACAATTTGTTAGCTGGTCTTGCCAAACAAGGTTTAGGAATTTAGGCCCAGAGATTCTCTCGTTTTCTTTCTCTATCCTTCTTTCCCTCTTATGTGAGAGGAAAAGACTTGAAAAGAAAAAAGGAGACATACACATGATATAGGAATGATAAAGAGAAAGGGGTAGATTATTGGATGTACTCTTATATCTTTGTATACTGATACAAAATTAAGGTTATATTTGGCTACATTGGTGTAGGTCTTTTATATTGATACAAAATTAAGATTAACTCTTTTAAAGGTCTTGCACCTATGTAATTCTTAAAAATGCAATGAGAAGTTCTAGGTCTTTTGTTAACAACTATTACAAACTGTTTAGGATAATGAAGAAATGCAAACTAACAGTTTAATCACAGTTTTTTTTCTAAGTTAATCAGAAATCAAGTTGCTAAGAGACAATTAACATTTGCTTATCCAAATATATGGAGATAAATAGATGGTCTTCAAAAACCTCAAGAAATCTGTAGAATATGGCATGTAAAGATGTTTCTTAACATTTTTTGATATTGGGACATGTCAACTCCTAATAGCACCCCTCATTCTACTTCAAGAACATGATGAACATCCAAGAATCTTTATTTGGAGATGGCTGCATTAGTGGCAAGCTAACCATTTGGCAACAAAAATCCCTTGCCCCAACAGAATTCTGTCCAAAAAGGACAAAACTTGGAAGCATGTAAGACAACAGCTTAACTCTGCCAAGACAGGGTGGGCAAGTTCCTGCAAACTTCCTGCTTTACAATTAACAGCTGTCAGAGATACTGGGCCACAAGGCTGAAGATAGATGCTCTAATGTTAGAGAGAGAAACTGGGGACTGTCTGGGCAGCAAGTTGTCTGTCATTTCTTAGTTTTGGAAGCTGCTAGCTCTATACTTTGTTTATTCAGATATATTTCTCCTACTCAGGTGTTTGTTGTGGTTGAAGACTAGATAGTTATAGTCTCACAGTTAAGTTTTAAGTTGTTTAGGAATGAATAGAATGTTCTAGATCTAGAAAGATGTTTTTTTTCAAGTTGGTAATGCAAGTTAGGAAGGAAATTGAGTTAGGTATAGAATTTTGAACTCATCGAGATAGAAAGATAGTAGAATATTCTTATTGGTTGCCAAATACATATGGACTGGACATTGAGAATGTATGTTATACCTTATAATCTTTATAATTGTTTCCTAGTGGTTCTTATTGTTCTGTATTATATTTATTGTTATAAGAAAAAAAGCCTTTTATTGAACAAAAAAGGGAAGATGTGGGAAAAAAGATACACCTTAAATTTAAAAGAAAATATGAAATAAAAAGGAGTTATATATTTTATTGAATAGTTAGTTTTGGTAAACAAGAGCTTTGAAAAATCCCAGGGCAGAAAATTTTCATTTGAGCTGAAAATTATAGTAGGAAAAGGCTCTACATCTGGGACAAATAGGCTTATGAAGGAACACATATTCTATATGAACACTGGATAAGACAGTAAATTATAAATAATATACATGTATGTAAAATACTATGTGATATATTATGTTCACTTTCATATTAAAGTGCTCTTTATTGGTATCTTTGTATGTGTAAATGTGTTTCACACAATCAAAAGATGAGGTTTTAAAAACCAATAACTAAAATTCTTCCTGTAGGTAGAGTTCTGGAATCCAGATAGTTTTTCCAGCCTTTGGAATCAGTAACTGATCTAGAACTTGTCAAATCATATGATTACAAGTGTAAGTGTAATATTATTTTGTAATTCAAATGCTGATTTCTGTACCCCCATATCTGTTTTCAGTCCTTGTTCTAAAGAGTTCATGTCTGAATGTTATGCAAACACTGCCGCCACAATTGTCCCCTGATATGCCAATAAAGCAGCTTACAGCCAATCACTAAGTAGGGGAGAAAAAAGGGCTGGACTTCCTGCCCTCCAGGGGAGGAGGAGTTAAGAGAGGAAGTAGGGAGATTCAAGAAGAGGCAAAGGCAGGAGAAAAGAAGAGAGATTCAGCTAAAGCAGAAAAGCCACAAAGTGCAAGTATCTCTGATATTTTCGCTGGGGGCAAGCCAGATTAGCTTAGCGGGTTAATAGTAGAATAATAACTGCTCAGTTTTTATGTTGTGAAGTCTTTTAACAAATAATATAAAGAGTCTCAATTATGTAGATGATAGCTGGATTAAGAGGTTAGCAGTGAAAATAACACAATCATATAATCATGCTACATGAATACACATGCAATTACAGTAAATAAGGAGATCCATGTGTGCTATTGGCTTTGCTTCCATAGAGAAACCTGGATGAAATTTTTAATATTGTTATTTTAAAGTAATTGACATTAATAATTGATTGTCAAAATAATCACAAAAGCATATTGTCTGACACTTTTTCAAAGGAACCTACATTTGGTGGCCACCTAAACATCTCGCTGATCAGACTGACCATTATTTCAAGTTTATTTGGTTACTTTTTCATCTAAATCAATTCAGTCCTCCCCAAATGACTACTTTGTGACTATTTTAACTTAACATGACCCTGGCCTGTTTTGTTAAACTCTGTTTCATTTGTGTTCCCAGATTCTGAGTTACCTTAGCACTTACTTGACATTAACATTTTTCTACCTACCTTTGTGTAGGAAAAGAATGTGCTCTCATAGACACACTAAAACAATGAAAGTCTATCAAATAATGAGGCAGTAAAATTTTAAACTCACAAATAAAATTTTATTCTCTGTGTCATGGACACCATAATACATGTCCTTTGTTGAATTACTAAAATGACTTTTTAATGTAAATTCCTATTCCTAGTTCATTCTGCATGCTGCATTAAATTAATCATTGTAATTTATATTTGATGAAGCTATTTTAAAGTGTTTGCCCATAAAATACATAAGAAATAGAACACAAATCAAATAATTCTTTTTATAAGGTATATATTATTATGTAAAGGACTCTTGCTCACTAAATGAAAATATAGTAAAATAATTATATATTCTTGGTAAGAAAAATTCTATAAAATTGAGCAAATATTGATATAGTAATTCAATGTATGAAATACAGTGTGTGTGTGTGTGTGTGTGTGTGTGTGTGTGTGTGTGTGCGTGTGTGTGTCAGACTACAGAGTTTAGACTGGTAAGAAGAATAATGAAAATTCTATATAGATTCAAAATATTTCCCCCTTTCCAGAATGGCTCCTTCTGGAAATAATATTAACTACACATATTAAATTAATGGCCTAAATGAACACATAATAACTCAAAATAACATTTTCACCTAGATGATGATTGAGATTGAAAATGGTAATATTTGTAGAATCATGTCAATAATAAAGCTTATATTATGCTGGAATAAGAAATATGGCATAACGTTGATGAAAATATGTGTTAATTTAAAAGCTCATTTATGAATGTTTTAAGATTAAGATTTCACTTTTGCTAAAGCAAATACACTAATAAATGTATGCATAAAGATCATGAACTCTGCCTTGAAGACACAAGTACTCCCCATTGTAGCACTACATACAATAACCAAATAATGGAACACTGTTAGTATCCATCAGTTGACTAACGGTTAGAGAGATTGCACTCACATACCACAATGGCAATGTACTCAGCCACAAAAAAAAAAAAAAAGCCATTTCTTACAACATGGATTGAAATGGAATTGGATTGAAATCATGTTCAATGAATTAAGATAAGAAAAAAACAGAAGATGACAAGAGCCACATTAGGAGAGCTGAGCTCACAGGAGTTCAAAATAGAACTGTGGCATCCAAAAGCTGGGAAGGACAAGTGAGGAACAGGAGTGGAAACATGTTGACCAGTGGACAATAAGCTGACATTATGGGAACAGCAAGCACTGGGTACCATGGATAGTGTTTTGGCAGGGTGGCTAAGATCAGCAGTAATGTGTGACATGCTTCCAGAAATGACAGAGAAAGAGCCTGTCATCACTATAAAGAGATGGTGCATGCTTGAGGACATATCTTTAACCTGATTTTAAAAACACAGAATGCATACATGCATCAAAATATCACATACTACCCAACTAACATGTGAGGTTTTACATTTCCATGTATCATTTAAAGGATGACTATTTTAAAATTTAAAATATCTAAAGAGTATATTCAATTGAGTCTACAGATTGGATTGAGAAAAAATAGTTAAATACAGATGTTAAGGCATCTGGTATAACTGAAAAAAGAAGTCCTTTCAGAACTGTGATTGAAAAGCTCATTAATAAATGAATAAAATGGAAATGGATTCATTATTATTAATTTATGTTTAGCTTCACGTGAAAAATTGGCAGATTTCAGATCTCATTAACATGATTGAGATTGCTTTAAAAGGAAAAGAAAATCAGTTTCTAGTGAAATATCAGAAGACAGGACTCATTCATTGAAGAACCAGGCTAGATTAATGAGTTCATTTATTCAATAAATTGACTACACCACCCAACCTGCCAATTCCAGGCTCATACAACACTGGATTTTCCCCTATGCACTTCAGATGTAGATATGCTTGACATTAGAGAGTAAAGTACAGTCTGGCCATTAGAAAAGTTCCACTCCTTTGGCACTTTCATCAGTGGGATGTATGAGTTTGGAAAGTTGGTATTTTCAGTCATTAATATTTTTATGCATTTTTATGCATAAAATGAGATCTATAAAGACTTTATTGATAGTTACTTCTCAGTTGTTCAGCAGAGATTCAAGAACATTGTATACCACAAAGAAAGACTAAGGACAAAAGAAAATAAATATGATATGATATGTTTAATTTTGTCCAAAAATGTAATAAGACTGACACTTTTGAAATATATACCAATATCATTAAATCAAAGAAGCATGTCATAACAATTATAATAGCATCAAAATAAACCCAAAAGAAACAAACATTTGCAATAAAATTTAACATCTACAACACAAATCCTGCTTTAAGGCTCAAAACAGTGTATAAATGTCTTAAGAGCCAGGGGAACATGTGAGGTTTTGCTATGAGATTTTTGTCTCCAAGAAATGTCTGAGAGGCTATACACATGAAGTTTCAACAACAACAACATGGCTTCCTATATACGACCTGAACACTGATGACACTAACAGACATAATAGCAGGAAGGGAGAATTCTCACAGGGCTCCAACCCTTTACAAACCCAACAGACAACTAAGGAATACTGAACACCTGAGAAAACTGTATTCCCCAGGGAAGAGCTGTCTAATTATCTGCTTACCCAAAACCAAGTGGTCAGCCTGAAACAATATCCATACAAACAACATTATAAGGATTGATAAGATTGTATTTGTATATTTAACAATACATATCTGTGAGGATACATGGGAGGGTTGGAGAAAGGGAAAGAAAATAGGAAAATACGTGCAAAGATATTTTAATTTCCATAAGCTAAAAAGGAATATGATAAGGTTATTAACAATTAGAAAATATGAAAATGTTTGCTCCATCGACTGGCCCAACTTGAGATAAAATCTATAGAGGAGAGCCAACCCCTACAACTATTAATGATGTTCCACTATGCTTGCGGACAGGAACATAGCAAGACTGTCCTCTGAGAGACTCCACCCAGCAAAGGATCAAAACAGATGCCATATCGAGACCCATAGCCAAACACTACACAGAGACCTGGGAATATTCTGGAAGAGTTGGGGGATTGACAGAGGCACCAGAAGGGAACAAGAACTACACAAGAAAAACAGAGGCATCTAACCCAGGCCCATGGGGACTCACAGAGACTGAACCATCAACAAAAGACCATGCATGTCTCAATATCAAAAAAATCTTAAGTTAAGAAAACATCTTTGAATGCCATATTCTACAGGTCTCTTGAGGTTTTTGAAGACCACCTTAAGACTTTTTTTATATTGAGATATGTCATCTCCTGACAGCAAACACCCCCTATTCTACTCCAAGTAAATGATGAGCATTGAAGAATATCCAATTGGAGATGGTTGAATTAGTGGTAAGCCTGTCACTTGGCAAGAAAAATCTTCTGCTTCAACTGTACACAGACTGCTGTCCAAAATGGACAAAAGTTGGAAGCAGGTAAGTCGACAGCCTAGCTCTCCCGAGACAGGGTAAGCAAGTCCTTTATAATTCTTGCTTTACAATTAATTTCTGTCAGAGATACTGGGCCAAGAGGCTGAAGGTAGATGCTCTAATGTATGGATAGAAATTGGGGACTGTCCAGGTAGCCTGTTGTCTGTCATTTCTTAGTTTTGGAAGCTTCTGGTTCTTCACTTCCTGTATAATCAGATATATTTATCTTAATCAGATCTCTGATGTGATTGAAGACTAGATAGTTATAGTCTCATAGTTAAGTTTTAAGTTGTTTATGAATTAAATGGATGTTCTAGGTCTAAGAGGATGTTTTTTAAGTTGGTAATGCAAGTTAGGATGGAAACTGAGTTAGGTATAGAACTTTAAACTCATTAAGATAGATAGACAACAGAGTATTAATATCAGTTGCCAAATAGATATGGACTGGACATTGAGAATGTATGTTATACCCTATAATTTTCATAATTGTTTCCTAATTGTTCTTATTGTTTTGTACTATATTTACTCTGATAAGAAAAAGAGCCTTTTATTGGACTAAAATGGGGAGCTGTTGAGGAGAAAAAAGATACACCTTAAATTAAAAAACAACAGCACCCAAAAAAGCAAGAAATCCCATGGTAAGTGTGGACATGGGAAAGCACCGCTGAGACCTGGCAGAATGAGAGTGGATCAAGGCTGCAGTCCATCAAGTTCCTCTGGGCTTCCCTTTGTTGATATTTTTAACACCTCTTCCTCCATCTCATGCCATTTACAAACCAACATCTGCTATTGCAATGAACTTTTCTCAGACTTCCAAGGTTCATTTTGCTTGCAAGCAAGGAGAATTTTGGGTGGCCCTTAAATAAAGGTAGTGAGTGTGGGATATGTCAACCAGCCTGCCTGAGCCGAGGGTGTGTGTAACTGACACCATGTGGTACTTATTTGATGTCCCCTTCTTTCCCTTGGGTCTCTAGACTTCTTTGCCAGGTTCCTTTGGAAACATCTTCGGACTTTTTTTCCTGAGGAATCTGAACCCAAACAAGTATCACTGAAAGAACAGAAAGAAACTTGACATTTCATGAGTGCAAAGGAGATAAATGTAAGTGAAAAAGCTAATGAGAAGTGATCTTTGGAGAAATGATACAGGAGAGGCAAGGGGGTGAAGTAAAAAGTCTCCTAGAAGCAGGAGTGATGAGCCCTGTCTCAGTTTTCCATAAATACTACCCATTTCTGAAAACTATTCTTGACTCTACTGATGTTGTTCACAGAAAACATAATTGGCAGCCCTTCAGTGTTTTCCCCAGTGCAAACAGTTACTTTATCAAAGATTACTTCCTTTAAAGTATTTCACCCAAAGATTTTCTAAAAAATAAAAGCATGCCAAGATCTAGCTGTGCCAATGTCTAATAATTGAAAAATATTACTTAAGTTCCAAACTTCCTTATGTGAGCAATCAAAGTGATATGCAGCCCAGACCACTGCCATGTGCCTGTCACGCCCTTCTATTTCATTCCAGGCTTCTTCTTTTTTTTTTTAATACTTTATTTTTTTTCTTCAAGTTACATCTCAGTAACAAACCCCTCCCTATTCCCCCTTCCTATCCCGCCCTTCCACCCTCTTCTCCCCAGAAGTTTCCCCTTTCAGTCCAACAGATGGTTCCTTCTCTTATAACAGTAAGTATTATACAAAACAATAGATATAAATATGCCACATTTATGAGAGTTAAATGGCCGAGTATACCTTCCCAATGACCAGTTTATACATATTTGGCCCCTGACTTTAACATTCTACTACCTAACCAACTCCATGAGTTTAAAGGTCTATATGTGACTCAACATTCA